>VZTU01024272.1:0-32483 GCA_013400835.1 Zapornia atra | reverse complement strand
TCTATTTCTGCAGCTGGTGCTAGGATCTTACAAGATTCATGTTTCTTCTTCCCAAATTTTGAGGAATCTTTACATAGTTGAGGTGCTGGAGATGACCTCAAAGCAACTAATTAATATTCCAGAATGTTAATGGCATGGCATAAGGAGGAAAGTGGGTTACTAAGGAATGGCAGTAATCTCTCAGTAACTGAAGTTGTGCCACAGACCTGTTATAAATTTGAATTTTGACACTATATCACCATCTCTGCCCCTGCACCCACAATATCCTGCTGAAAGAGAAATGTAGGCATTCCTAAAATCTTGGACACTTCATCTCGTCCTAGAGAAGATTGTTATAACCCAGGAAAATGTGTTTAAACTTAGGAGGAAGAAGGGATATGAAGCCTCATTGGCTTTAGGATTGGCAGAATTTGAGTGTGGGTTATTATGAAAATTAAGTCCCCAGTGGTAGCTGACTGCAAGTGTGAGAAGCACAGCAAGTCAATTAAAACTTGAGACACGCTATATCGGCTTGTTCAGTAATTCAGCTAAAAGGTTGAATGCTCTATAGGGACTGAGCACACCCAGCACAGACTGAATCCTCAACAGAGGCTCTGTCACATTATTAAAATTCTGTCTTCAGAATCAGAGAATTGATAGTCTTCAGAAGTTAGTCTGGCTTTATTCAAAGGAAGTTTTGGAGACATCAGAATCTCTCAGAAGGTAATAACTTATCCTGAAGCATGCATCCAACCTGTCAGCCCAAATAGTTAAAATGTGCCTAATCCTGGAAAAATTAAAGAAGTGTGACATACCAGGGAATGTTAATTTCAGGAAGTAATTAAAACTTTGACAATCCAAAAGGGTCATAAATGAGTTTGTCTTGATTTCATTCATTTAATGATTACCACAGTATATTTTAATTTAACATGGGCATTTAATAGTACCTTTTTTTCTTGAGTGTATGATGCATGTGTGTGTATGTCAGTAGGCCCTGGAGGTTCTCAACTGAGATTGTGAACTCTGTACTCGGCATAACTGTGATGCAAAATAATCATGGGAGCCAAAATCTGAAGTGATGTAGATGATCGATCATTTTCTTTCCTTGACAGATTGGAAAGATTGGATGATCTGTAAAAATGCCATCCTTATATGTCTGCTATTTGCAAAAGTGTTGTTATTGCTCCTTAGACCTATCACACTGCTTCAACCTCAGGTTTAGTCTTCCTCCTGTGACTGCTTTCAGGTTGGGTTTTTCTTTTTTTTTCAATCAATGCAACACTCATCAAAAGCCAAGAATTTTCAGACAACCCCCAAAGTCATCAGAAAGAAAGCAAACTTCTGATGTCTTTGCTCACCTCACGTCATTTCAGTCTGAGACTTCCCTGGGAAATTTGTTCAGTAACCAGATTAAAATAAACATTTAAGCATTTTTAAATGTCATTGCAGTTCTTTTTTTCTTTCTTTCTTTTTTTTTTTTTAAATTCTTGTCGTGTTCTTGGCTTTTTAATATCATTGACATGACTTGGTTGTGTTTTGTTAAGTTGGCCTTGCTGAGCAGAAACGCAATTTAGAATTTTGGGAGAAGGTTAAGAGGCTACAAGAGGTTGTTTTCAAATGTATAAAGATCATTATTCGTCCTTATAAACAGTGCTAGATTTGAACTAGTCTCCCTCTAAATCCAGCTGCTGGGTCATGGAAAAGCATTGCCTTCTGCGCAGAAGAATCAGAAAAAAATGCAGAAAAGAGATCGGGAATGAGTGTGTTTGGTGATTAGAAAGGAGATTTCCCTGAGAGGTCATGCAGTGCACGAGTTGGACAGGGCACTGGAAGGCCATGAGAATGTGATGTAGCTGTAACTTTTCCTGATATGGTGAGATATAAGTGACAGGGCATGTATCTGCCAAGGACCGGTATAGCTATATTAATTGATGAGGAAAGACAAACCACATAATATATTTGTGTTGTCTTGCTTTTCCTTTTGACCTTCACTTTTTTTAGAGCATTTTTAGAAAGCTTAGTCATTGTGTGGTGTTAGCAATTAATTTCGTGGGAGTTCTGGGACTTTCTGGGTATTGCAACCTTAAATGTTTTTATAGGGAAAGCGTTTTATTTCTGAAGAATCTTTAAATGGTCAAATCAGCGTTCTGTTTTTGAGCCAAATCTACTCTCCTGTCATCATGATACTATTTTGTCATTTTCTCTTCACTTTAAATATTCTTCATGATGATGGTAACTTGTCTATTGTAGAAGAAATAAGATATATTTCACTGGATGAAGTTTGAAGAAGTGGTGAGAAAACCAAAGCTGGTTAAATGTTGCCAAGTTTATTTCACTGTAACTGCATATATGTGTTATGCATTTTAAATCCTCATGATTTGACATTTGGGGAAAACTAGTGTCAGAAAGTGATAAATAGGAATGTTTGTTATATTTTACAGAGAAGTCTACCCCCATACAACTGCTAGGGGTCGGTTTCAGACATAGAGACCGAGGTTCTATATTTATTTATGTTGGTTTTATATTAATTTATGTTATATATAATATATATATCATAGGTAAATATAATATTTCTACAAATTTCAATGGAAAAAATAAATACTTGACACAGAATGTGATGTAATTAAGGGTTAAATGTGTTACAAGAAAATTAACAGAAAAGTTCTCTGCAGCCCTCTGCAATGCACTCGTCATCTGCATTTACTGCAACAATTCTTTATTTTTCTGAACTGAGTGTCTACTATGCATTATGCTATAACGATAAATCATACACAAATGTACTGTGAGTAGATGCAGAATGATACAGTGAAGGACATTCTGCACCAATATGTGGAAGAACTTCTTCACAGTGAGGGTGACAGAGGACTGGAACAGGCTGCCCAGGGGGATTGTGGAGTCTCTCTTTTCTGGGGATATTCAATACCTGTCTGGATGCCTACCTGTGTGATATGTCCTAGGGAACCTGCTTTGGCAGAGGGGTTGGACTTGATGATCTCTGGAGGTCCCTTCCAACCCCTAAATTCTGTGATTCTGTGAATCTTGTCTCTGACCCAGTTTTCATCCAGGGAAGACAGAATTGTTGACTTGTAAAATAAATCAGTTTGCATGGGCCCAAAGCAGGTGATCTGATCCACCTGCCTATGAGAAGCAGGGCTTGCTGGATTAGTCATGTAAAATCAGAGAATAAAATAGTTAAGGAATAAAATTATACTAGTTTTATAACTTGATAAATTAAGTGAATTTGAAGAGGAGAGAGGAGTTTTGATAGTGGCAGCTTAAGTGTCAGTTAAATGAATGTGATGGAAAAACCTGGAATATTGACTTTCGTACAGTGTTTGCTACATAGGCAGCAAACCAAATAATTATTGTCATGAAGACTTAGGCTATAATTTTCAACACTGGGGATGCTAACACCAGTTTTTGAAACATACTGCCATTGATAGAAACTGTATTTTAGATAGCTAATATTTTCTTTACAGTTCAAATTATATAAATGTTTTAAATGCTCTTTCAAATCTACTTGGTGGTATATCTTTAATTGGTTGTGCATTCTTTTGCAGAGGTGACTTTAGATGTAAAAAATTCCCACTGACTACCAAAACTTTTGTCTGGCATAAGATGATAGAAATAAGGTTCATAATTAAACTTTAAATGTAAAAGCATTTCTGGAGTTATTACTGTTCTCAGAAGCATTCAGAGCTTTGGATTTTGGACAAGATACATTGCTAAAATTGCCCCCCAGATGAAATAATTTCTATATAAAAGAAAATGTTCTTCTGAGCATTGTTATTCTCTCTGCTTTCTCGTAGCATATTAAAGCCAGGCCAGTTCATTCATTCAAATGACAACTCAAATCCTAATACTGAACATGTATCTACCCACAAAGTTTGATGTGAATGTTCCTTAGAAGTCATTAAAGATATACAAAAGCTTGTGTATAGCTGCAGATGCACATAATGAGTATTGATGAAAGGGAGCTGTACAGCGTTTAAATTTCTGGAAGACTGCTTGAAAATATTTTCAATGAGAGAGAGTTTTGTTTTCTTCCTTGTCTCAGACCTAAATAAATAGCTGAATGCATTTCAGCAGAAGAAACAGAGGCAAAGAAGGGAATCTCAAGCAAGACTTGGAGAATTGCACTTACTGATATTTTTTTCTTTGCAGATTGTTTGCATTAGGGTGCCAAGAATTTTTAATATGTGTTGAGACGAGCTGTGTGCCTGCCTACTGTCTGCACAGTCAGATCAGGCTTGCATGGTTTTGGTATTACAGATTTCAACTGGTTTGTTTATTATAATACAGCTGGGCTTCTAAAGTCTGCAGTTGAAATTGCTGCAAGAAGTGGAATAGTATGTTGCTTTTCACAACTTCATGCTATATGTCACAGGAGTTTTTAAGCTGGGATGCCTGCAGATTTTTATTGAGGTATAGATGCAAGAATAGATGTCTGTTTATTTGCATAAAAGGTGTTAGTAACTTTCTGGAACCAAAACCTCAGGGGTAGGTGCTGTTTGGCCTCAGTGGCTTTAAACTTTTGTATCAATGTAAAAACCCCATTTTTCTGAATTAATTTTTTATTTTGATATGTTAAGTTTTTAAAGGAAAGATTCTGACTGCTATATAAACCAAACCAGGCCATGATTGACAAACTAGTAAACTAGCACCAAACTAGTAAACACAACTGCCTCTTGTAGCGAGGCAATAAAGGTTAAAATTGGCTGAGAAAGTAATAATTAAGAAATCTCATCAAGAAGCCTGGTGAGTTTAATAGGCCGAGAAAACCTAAAGCCACTCAATGATAGGGTCTTTTCTGGAAGAGAAAGTGAGATGTAGATGCATGAACCCATGCAATAGACGAGTTCAGAATGTGTGGCCCTGCCTGCTTTACAGACGTCTCTGGCAGCACACCACTTTATTCTCCTGTTGCAAATGGTGTGGAGACCCTCAGTGGGACACCACAATGAGCCAACCTGTGTTACGCATGGGGGTATGTTGAGTCTAATACTTCTCAGCTCACAAATATGGACAGGATTGAGTGCATCAGTGCTGCTGTGTTAAAGATGGTTAATTTGGTGGTCATCTGTCATGAGACAGTGCTTCATGGAGGTAGGTTGGGCCTGGACCTACAGGTGTGGAAGAATTGGGTTTTTTTGCTCAGGTGGGAACTATGGGAAAAACAGAGTTGGGGGATTTGTACTTAATTTATTGCCCCATTAACAGAAACTTCTGATCAGTATTTTGTGTATTAGGAAGAAAAGAATATAACGAAAAAAAGAAAAACCTTTCTTCCCCCATCCCCAGGCCCAGGTTCAGCCAAACGCCCATCCTCCCCACTTCCTAATCTCCACTTTGTTCATTTTTATTTTGAAGGTTACACTTGATCCATACAAATTCCTCCAGTGAGGTGAGTAGTGTTGCAGGAGGCTGGCTTTGTGTGGGTTTTGGTCTGCAGCTCTGAGCTTCTAACTGATCTGCTGCTGTTGATCTTTTAAGTAGTACCACTGCCCTTATGTAGGTTGCCTGTGTGCTGCAGCCCCTCAGGGGCATCGCTTGTCTTGTCATGGCATGCAACAATTGGGGACCTGCCACCAAACACCCACCCCCTTACCCCCTTATGTATGCTGTCGAAGGTGTTAATTTTATTTGATACTTAAAATGTTCATTGAGTATAGGTAGGGAATGGCTCTTCAGTCCAGTTAGAGACCTGTCTGCAAGGGAAGTGACTCAAGTTCTGCTCCCCATCCTGGATAAAGTCTAATTATTTCACTTCACAGATTAGAAGAGCTTTAGTAGAAGAGGCCGAGACTTGGTCTCAGTGATTCCTGAAAGGATGCCTGTGATCTTCCACAATGCTTTCTCATCTAGCTAGTGCTGTCAGTCACCACCATGACTGTATCTGCAAGGAGCCTAATCCTATCATTCAATGTGACTTCAGTTCAACTATTGGATTTAGGTGTCAAGTGGTCAAATGACTGGTTTTCTGGAGATCTCAGGTGGGAGCAACATCCCTTGCCAAGGCCAGAATATTTCAGGAATACCAATAACACAAAGCTACAGTCATGTGAGCCAAGAAGGGGTGGGATAGTGATTTCAGGCTCTTTGAACATGAAGTAGATGCCTGACTGGGATGTTCTGAGATGCACTGTTGGTCCTAAAAGCTTAGAATTCTGTTTTAAGCATCAAAGGGCAGGAGTTTATATATGGGATTCATGGAATTTCAAATTAACATAAAAGAAGAAACTACAAAAGACTGTAGAAGTCTAAGGTCCTTTTGAGAACGCTTGGTGATAGGCGATCTGTGCATGGTTACAGATATTTTTTGATTGGAAGAGCCTAATTATATCTCCCTTTCCTGGTAAGATATTGTATCAAACAGAACAGATTAAAATGAGTTGCTGAAGGTTTAATTTATTTCATCACCTGTAGAAAAATCTGGCAAAGAATTTTGTGTTGAGTTTATAAATGTAACTAAAATGAGCAATAAAATATCAGTGTGATTGTCCAAAACATTGCAACAGTTGCAATGTTCGGTGCACTGGGACCACACACAGAGCTTCTATCTATTAAGTTGACAGGGACAGTGTAAACTCATGATTCTCTCTGATATTTTGCAGTGAAGCATGCATTGATATTTTATGTTGCTTGTCAGAACAGTTTGTCTTATTTTGGCTTACCGGTATAAGACTCCTTTCTTTTTTCCAAATAGAATATTCCAGTTCTGACTAAACTGCATTAAAAAAAAAATAATTTAAAAACCCAACCCCGTTATTTTCAAACCACTTACATCTCACATAAAGGGTACTAAGCTGTAGTTGTTATTCTTACAGTAGAGGTACATTCAAGGTCATTGAATCCCTTTCTCAGTTGTGTGAGCTTCCTTTGGTGACTGGACTTGTGGTGCTGAACCCTGCTACTGACAGATGTAGGCATCAAACCACTTAATTCCACTGAAATTTGTGTGACTGCCTGTGCCATTAAGGCTAACCATGTGATTCAGTATTTTGCTGGGATGGGGTCAGAAAGCTCGGTGCTTTACATCCTGGCTTGTTATGCACTGATAATGCAGTTTTTAACATCTTAATTTAAAGCTTAGCTGAACAAGGCAAGGTTTCTGTCAGGTAATGCAATCTGCTTGTGATCATCTCTTCAGTTCCCAGTGTGCAATGCTAGCTTGTCTATAGACAGAAGGGCATCAGGGCCACTTGCAGAGCAAAAGAAGCCTGCCCAGGTCATAGGGCAATGTGTTGACAATGCATTTAGCTAACAGATTTAACTTTGGCTTTTAGAATAAGTCCTAACTGTATCTAATGTATAAACACAAACATTTCTGATGCCCAGCATGACTCATGTTTAGTTATTAATACAACCCTCGAGATAAGGTATTTGACAAGAACACGCTTTTATACATGCTGAAACTAAGATGGTTATATAATACCAGGAGTAGCAAACAACTTTTTCAAAGACTCATGGAAACCTTTCAGGAGTGGGAACCGAACGCCAGTTTCATTATCACCTACAAGGAGCCAAACAATGAGGCATTGTGGGCTTGCAGCCTGTGCTCAGAGCAGGAGGTTTAAGTGCATCAGCCAGTAGGCAGACTCAATCAGGCTAAATCCTGTCAGATGGAATGCATCTGTTAACAAAGCCATTAAGTGTATTTTAAATGGTAGTTAAAGCTTTTGCAAAGAATGTTCATGGGATGTCAAGCAGTACAGTTCATAGTAATAGCATGCCCATATCAGTCTTTCATCCACTGGTGTCAGGACATTTTACCGTACATGCAACTGATTTTATGTACATTTTACAGACCTGAAAATGAAGAAGTTAAGGGATGTGCTCAAAGGGAACAATAACATTTTAAGCTCAGGAAGGAAGTTGCTAGAGAGGTAGAGAAGAAGTGCTGAAAATGCTTTTGATTGCAGTGTTCTTATGGGGTAAAAGAATTCTGATTAACATAGCTTTGAATGATTACCGGTGTTGGAATTTGCCAAGTTATCAATTTTATGTTACAGTGTAAAAGACCTGGTAAAAAATGATTTCTACAGTTCTCTCAGGCATTTCTAAGAAAGTTCTATTTTTTCCTGAACAGCTTATCAAGAAACTGTGTGGGAAAGAATCAATGAACAGGGTCAGTGAACAGAGATCTTCCCTTTGCCTAGTTACATCCAACACTTAAATAATAGTAGCAAGAGGCTTGATTTAAGAGAGAGAGAGAGAGAGAAGAGCCAAGATGGATCTGACTATAGAGAAACCCTGCCTTGAGTGAGGACCCTTCTGGAAAAAGTCTACAAAGTTCTTTAACGAAATCCCAAGAGAAATGGTGTCCTGGTTAATGATAAAGAGCTACAACTGTGATAATTCTACTTATAGTCTGAATACAGCATTCTAATAACAGTGTTTTTCTACTTTTGAATGCAAAATTGGAGTTTTGTATGTCCTGGTACCCCCTAAATATGCAGAAATATTGTCTAAGGTGATGTGGGGAAAAATGTGTTAACACTTCCTTTTGCTTTGTGCACCTTCAGGTAAAATAAATTCCTTTAAACTTAACAGGGTACAGACAGCTGCTGTTCAAATTGAAACAGTGATTTGGTGAAGGAGTCCGAATTTTAATGTTTGGAGACTCTCCTGTTGGTGGAATAGTTCCTTCTGGCACTTCCTGAAGAGGACAGAGGCAGATCGCCACTGAATAATACCTTCAGTGCTCTTCAGGAAGTTCTGCCCAGAAGCGGCTCCATCTTTCTTCCTGGCAGAGGTGACAATACAGATTTTAATCTTGAATTTATTTCCCTGCAGCAGTTAGCTATTACCTTCCAAACAGAGCAGATTGCATTCAATAAAAAGCATGTTCAAAAATGTTGACAAGGAAAAAGGATCCAACCTGCTGAACTTTTACAGATGTGTTGACATTCACATGCATCCCTCACACATTGCAGGGCTGGCAGTTACATGTAATAAACACCAGATTGTCCTTAATGATGTGATCCTAATGTAATCTTTTTCTACTCATTAAAAGGAATAGTGGGGTGTTATTCCTTTACGGTGCCATGGACTCTAGTTCTAATTTAATTGTGAATCATATCACTCTTTGCAAGTAAAATATTATAGTGTCCTCTTCAAGGGAAAAAAACCCAAGAAGATTTTGTAATTTGTAGCAGGTGTTACACAGCTATATGTGATAAAACTAGGCATAGAATTTGATACCCAGATTTTTAGTTCTTTGTGCTGACATAGCTATTCTTCCCCAGCACATCCACAAAGCAGAAGAGTGGGAGAGGTTGAAGATGGGATTACTCATTCATTTCTAGGGTTTTCCAGCAAAGATTCCTCAGCCATGGTCAACATTTCTTTCAGTTTTGAGCAACAGATACTAGTGTTAGGACCACTTCTCATCTCCTTACTTTTCTTCATAGATGTCATTAACTTCTGATTCTCAGACGGGACTTATAGCTGACATGTTCCAGTCTGTGACCTGGGGAAGCCAGAAAATTTAGCTGCTTTTGCATGAACACATTCTTATTCTGTCACTACTGTGTTAAAGCTAACAAATATAGCTCAAATTGAGCTTTTTTTTTCCTTGACAAAGATTCAAATGTAATCATGTAAAAGAAGCTGAACTCATTATTTCCAAGATAATAGTTATGTGTTTCATGGAAAACCAGCAACCTGTAAGGTGAATGAATCTTTTCAAAACTAATATCCTTATGCAGGATTCTCCTCTGAAAATGTAGTTTATGTGCATGACCTTTGAAGCCACCTTATTACAGAGCTCTGGCTGAAATGCTGGTTGTGTAATCAAGCTAGGATTCGGTTTGTTTTTCTTCTGTTAGTCATGAATGGGTTAGGAATGAACTAGCATGGTTTGTGATGACAGATTTAATATGTTGTTGTCCTCCAGCTTTTTCACAGAGTTCTGCCTGTGTGTGTGTTTACACGTACATATGTTTGCGAGAATCAATAATGATACAGAGTCTAGATTTTTCATGGTGAGAAGTCACTCATGCCTCTGTTGGAGACGGCTTGTGTTTATCATCGGTTGTCAGTGTTTTTATTCAGTCACAAAACAGAATTAACTGAAAATGCTTCATTTCAATTAAGAGTTTTGGCATAGGTTCTTAGACCAATTTACAGGACATCCAGATGCAAAGAAATTTTGCTATTTGGCCCAGAGTTTATTCCCTGCACTGGTTTCCAGAAGGACAATATAAATGAGTATGCCCTACAAGACAGAAGGTAAAAAAGAAGCAACTTTTTAAGCCTTCCTGCTCAACATGGGAAGTCAGTATGTGGCTGAATACCTCTCAGTTATGAATGTTCTCCTGTCATGTCTGCCATCCTTTAGGCCTAGGTTTTACTGGTGTGATAACATTAAGTTTACATAAACAGTGTCATGTGTGGTTCAAGGTCTCTTGTTAAAATCCAGCCCTATACAGGAATGCCTTTGTATTCCTCAAGCCAAATTTTCCTTGGGAGGGAAGTTCTAATAAATACATTATTGCTTTACACTTTTAGAGGTGAATGCCTCTTTTTATAGCAGGTAGTAGATATATCTCTTTTTATTTACTGTAGTAGCTGTTATTTTATCACAGATCTGTTTCAGAGTACACGTGAGGTAGGTTGGCAGCAGTTTCTGTCAGCTGCTCACATGATTTATTTTCAACATTTTGTGCGTCTCTGTCTAACTAAGTTATGTCCTAGTCCAAGCCAAATTCATTATGCTCAGACACACATGGCAATGTTATGATTATCTCTTAGCATTACTGGAAATAGGCGGCACAAAATAATGTGTGATGTGTTATTTTGAGTTCTTTCTATCATAAATTCTGTAAGCAATATGGCAATTGAGGTAAAGCAAGATGATTCGCAAAGTGCGTCACTTAGAAGATAGTAAAAATTGCTCTTTTTTGTACTTTCCACATTCCAGAAACTTATAATTCATGCTTGCTCATTTTCATCTGTCTTGGCTAATGATGATAGTCCTAGAGGGAAACTAAGAACACAGCAGAACTTACCTGGGATCTCAAAGAGTGAACTTTTCCCTTATCGTGGATGTGTCTTGTATACATTGTTTTCCTTCCCGCTTGTAGGTGAATAGATGAAAAATGTAATGAGATGGAGTCTTTCCTACTCTTGCCTTTTGAATGCAAGACGGGAGGCAGGATGAGGATATGTCATTGAATGCTGTGGATCACTTTGATTGCAATCTCATTTTTAGTGAACTTTTTTGAAACTTCAAAGGATGAAAAACATTTTCAGTTGAATATAGAACTGAACAGACATCAAAACTTTATTAGTACCTTCACCAGGGATGTTTTTCTCCAGGTAGAAGTAGGTAGAATGCAGCATGTATTAGGCATGATGGGCAATATATAGATTGAGTTTGCAATGTGGATGTTCATCCTCATATTTTTTTTCTAAATGTATAGTTAGGAGAATACTTTTTAGTTCTCTGGTCAAGGAGAGTAGATCTATCCCATTTTATAGTCTTATGTCAAGGTCAGATCCATGTGTCCACTGGTCCTTACCCCTGTTCCTACAGTTGTTTCTTGTGGAAATGATATGCTATGAATTGCTGTGAGGGAATTTGGGCCATATTTCAGTAGATCTCTGGTCGCATAATGGGAGAACAGTATTCCAGGGATCTGGAAGGAACTGGGTGTCAAATCTCAATGCAGAATTTTTCTATATCTTCCATGGACAAAAGTAAACTTGGAAATGGTGTGCTTTAAGAAGAAAAGTGAATAGAGGTAAAGTGGAACTGGAGGAGAAAAGGACAGATGGGATTCTGTAGGAAAGGAAGGAAAGGTGAGCGTGTGAAGCAGTGGGATAGTATGGTAAGGAATGGCGGACTGAGTTGTTTCACTCTTTTCTATGGGTTCAACAGGTGGACTGTAAATGTGGACAAAAGTGATAGAATATGCACCTCTGAGTGGTCTGATAACACCAGTAGACCTGAGGGGATCTTAATTTCCTGATCCTTCTGTTACTGAAAGGAGCTCTGGAGGCTTCCTTCCAAAGTGCAGAACCCTGTCTCTTCTCTGCTGCAGTCAAAGCAGTGACATTGAAGGCTTGCCTCAGGGTTTCAAGGTTTTTATTTACTCCTGATAGTTTTGAAAGAAACTAGACTAAGGTTTAATTCTCTCCATTGCCTTCACTGAATTTGTTTAGTGAATTCTAAGCTTGGATCAGGTTCTGGTATTCAAGGGAAATTGCCACCTGAAAAACCAATGACTTTTTTATCTTTATAAGGATACGACCTAGCAACCAGGAATGTGCTTCTGGTCTGGAGATTTCCCTTGTGTTTAAATTCCGTATTTTGTCCTAGAATGTACTATGCCTAATTTCTGATCATTTTTACAGATGTTAAACGCAGTGCCATATCAAAATGTGCTATATATGGGAGAATCTCAACTTTCAGTGATATTTGTGGAATCATAGAATGGTCTGGTTTGGAAGGGACCCCAAGGATCATAGAGCTTCAACCCCCCTGCCACAGGCAGGGCCACCAACCTCCAGGCCTGAATCTACACAATGTTGCCCAGGGCCCCACCACCACCTCTCTGGGCAGCCTGTTCCAGCACCTCACCACTCATTCTGTAAAAAACTTCCCCCTAATATCTAATCTAAACCTTCCTTCCTTTAGTTTTAATCCATTCCCCCTTGTCCAGCCATTATCTACCCTTTCAAAAAGTTGAATCCCCTCCTGCTTATACGCTCCCTTCAGGTACTGGAAGGCTGCAATGAGGTCCCCCCGCAGCCTTCTCTTCTTCAGGCTGAACAAGCCCAGCTCCCTCAGCCTCTCTTTGTAGGGCAGGTGCTCCAGCCCTCTAATCATCCTCGTGGCCCTCCTCTGAGCCCTCTCCAACAGTTCCACATCTTTCTTGTATTGGGGGCCCCAGATCTGGACACAGTACTCCTGATGGGGCCTCACGAGGGCAGAGTAGAGAAGGACAATCACCTCCCTGTCCCTGCTGGCTACCCGTCTTCTGATGGAGCCCAGGATACCATTTGCCTTCCTGGTGGTCTCACAAGAGGGCAAAAATACTGAAGGGTGAAGAAAAGCCATCAAATTAATATTTTTTCTCAACAAATTTCGTTTAGGAGTCATGCAATTGGAATTAGTAATTTATATTACTTCTATACTTTCTGTGGTTGATACTTTCTGAGATTGGTGTCATTACGTGCAAGTACTGAGATAAGGTTTCTTGTGGTAACAAATGCATCTAATAGGATCTAACTGTTGACTAAATACTTTCATATCATAAAAGTAATACACAGTTTAGTGGTTGCTCAACTAAGGAAAATTAAGTTACATCATCCTATTTATCTTATTGTCTTAGAACAATGATCAGTGGAAATTCAGTATAATATGCTTCTCTGTTATGAAATTCTTGTCTGTGATTGTACCCATCCAAGAGAAGACTACTTAAAGGTCATCTTCTGGATAGGGAAGTTTATGAGTCAATCCCTCTCCTTCCCTGTCCCCCACCCCCACCCCAAAAAAAAAAGATCAAACATTTTTTTTATGAATATTGGATATTATGTCTTAATTATTCTCAGTGAAATTTTATTAATCATTTCCCGACTTCACATAAAGTTTTCCCTGCTTGCACAAAGTTCTGAATTCTTTGGCAGAAAACAAAACCTTTTGTAGTAATGAGTGATAGCACTTTTTACTACGCAAATATTTAAGAAGTTCTGACACTTAAGAGAGGTTCCAGGAAATATTAATCTGGTTGGATGCTTAAAACCAAACATACAAAAATGTGGCAGCTGTAGCTGCTAAAGCGTTTCCCAAAAAATGAAACAGGGAAGTTAGCAGAGCTAAAGGGAAACTAAATTAATGTATTAGACCTGATACAAAGTTCAGCCTGTAAGTGGTGTTGGGGGAGGTACAGGAAGTGGGAAAGTTGCTGCACCTTTGTCGTCAACAAAGAATTTCCCTGGCAGTGTTTGCTATCCTGGTTTGAGAGATGCGAAAGTGTGCAGATGGAGTGGGAGCGATCTTTAAGAAAGCTGCATTGTTAGGTCTTCTCAGCTTTTCCCAAAGTACTTGTCTCAAAGTAACAAAAGCTAAATGCAGTTCTGAGGCCCTTAAAAAGGATCAGCAATCAGTTAGGTGAAGTTCATTTACCATCATAAATTAGGTGTTATCAGGTCACATCTGCTCATTTCAAAGGCAGTAAGTGGTGGTGGGGTAAGCTCTTTCAAACATGTTCAGATCAAGTATTAATGAATGACAATCCAAAAGCCAAGGTAAACCTAACAGAATTTCCCAAGGGAATTTCAAAGTTCTGAAATTTATTAATTTACTAATAATTCAGTATTAAAACTTAGGGTTGCACTGGCCTCCATAATATTAATTCTTTGATGTTCTTTTTCCCTCCCAGGAATGTTTGAATGGCCTATTAGTTCTGGTAGGCTGAAAGCAGGGCATCAAATGACTGTTGGAAGCACAGATGTTCTTGAAACATGTGGGCTTACCTTTAGAATAAAATCTGCAAAAATATTTAGATGCTGACGTTCCATCAGTTTCATGTTGGTGCCTGAATATCTTTGAGGATCTAGCCCTTAATTACTATAGTGGAGGTAAACAGAAACTTCTAAGATAAGAGAACCTGAGTTTTAAGGAGCTTGAACATCTGCAGTTATTATCAACTTTGATAGGAACGTGGAGACTAATTAGTATATGCAGGAAAAATCATAGTCCACTGTAAAAAATTTGTCTGTATAAATAATTTCTGCAGATTCACTCTTTGATAGAGATCCTCTGCACATCACCCAATCTTGTCCCTTTTCTTGTGTAGCGGAGGTTAGGGAAGAAAATTATTGATCAGATTTTCCTGTCTAGATATTGATCCCAGGTTGTAAGGCAGAAGATATTTGGAGTGCAGGAGAATAACGAATTTTAACTGAAAGCTGCTTCCACATTTATTGACTTTTTCAGATGAAGTATGCATTAATAATATTGGAGTTTCTTGCTGATTAATAATATTGGAGTTTCTTGCTGAGAGTAATTTAGAGCCAGATTTATCCACTTCCCAGTGCTTTCCTGATTTTTGCACAAATTTTGTAAATTTGAGACCCACCTCAGTGTTGATTCTAAATGAGTGTCTATATTAACCTTTCAAGAAAACCCACTCCTTCTCTACTTCCTTAATTTTGAACTATCTGTCCATGCTGCTATTTGATACGTATGCTATTTTATGCAAAACAAGATATAAACAGTTGCTCCTTTTACACATCTGATGCAATAACAACATTGATATCAGCCTCAGTGAGCTGGAATTTCCTGCATAGTGGACATACCACACCAGAAGCGTCAGTTAGTTAAGCCACCAGATAAACCAGAGACTTTCTCAATGCTGCTGCTTCCATTACAGAACGTACACCACTTACTTACACTTTCTCTATACAATCTGTGCTAGGCAGACTTTAGCATGCTCTTTCGGAGCCAAATTGCCTGAAAGGCTATTGCTTCAACCTCATGAACATCTCTGCTTTGGAAGGTAGGTCCATGGGCATTAGCATGAGCTTATATATACACGTAATTATATTTTGGAAATGCATCTGTGAGATGACATTCTTTTCAGAGCAATACTACTGGCTTACTATGAATAAAGCATCTCCTTGGCTTTCTTTGGATTACTAATGAGGATTGTTCTGCAGTATTACGTCCTTGATGTAAATCCAGAAAGAAGGCTTCAGACTTGTCCTTTCTGTGCAATGTAGCCCACGTATATTTATCTTGTCTTATTTTCTGAACACGTCTATGATTTTGCCTAGTATAAAAATCACCCCGCCTTCTCTAGGGAAAAGCACTGTCCAACACATCTGTGCAGGAACGGTCTCTGCTATACTGGAGCAGCAGCAAAGTTATGTGCTCTGCACATTGACCATTAATGTAACTAGACTTGGTATAGGCCGGTAGCAAAATGTTTGGGCATGGTATATGGAAAATACGTTAGTAGTATAATTCACTTTGTTATGATGTAACTACTTTCTGAAAATGCTGGAAAAAAATAATAGGACAAAAAATTGTGTATTCTTCTCCAAGGGAACAGTGGTGAGGTGTTAATTTAGCAGGAATTATTTCATCAGTTGTCATTTCTTTGGCTGAGAAATTGAATTATCAGATATGCTTAATGTCCTGTTTTGGATCGAATGTGTTGAAGGACAAAGCAAAAAAAACTTTTAAATAACAATTCCCGAAGAAATGTGCAAAGTTATGGAAGATTCATACAATTATAAAATCACAGAAATAGCGTAAAGGATCAACTCCACCATCCCACTGGAGCAGGACTACTCCCAAAGCAATCAGATCAGCCATGTCTTTACTCAAGTCTTGAAAACCTCTAAGAGAGGGAATTTTATCACCTTTCTGGTTAATTGTTCCACTGATAGATTACTGTCCTGATGCTGTGGTTTTGCATGGCAGGGTTCTGGTGGAGAAGGGGGTCTGCAAAGGTGGTGTATGCAAGAAGCAGCTAGAAGCTTTCCCTAGGCAGAGTAAATACCAGCCAACTTGAGGCTGGACCCACTGCAGACCAAGGCTGAGCCAATCAGTGATGGTCACAGTGCCTCTGTGAATCAAATTTACAGAGAAAAAAATGCAAGTGGCAACTTTTTGCCACCAGAAAAGGGAGTGCGAAGATGTAAAAATGTTGTGCAGGCGCCAAGGCCAGTGAAGAGGCGGAGGGGAGGGGAAAGTGCTCCAGGTGTCAGAGAGAAAGATTCCCCTGCAGCCTGTGGAGAAGACCATGGTGGAGAGGATGTCCCCCTGCAACCCATGGAAGATGATGGGAGCAGAGACCCCATCTTCAGCTGTAGAGGATTCCACGCTGGAGCAGGTGGAGACATATGGAAGACTCTGTGACCTGTGTTGGAGAAAGCCTCTGGCAGGGCCTACATCCCATGGAGAGAGAGAGAGAGGCTCATGCTGGAGTAGGTTTGCTGGGGTGTGTGTGTGACTCTACGGGGGACCAGGCTGGAGCAACCTGGGCCTGAGACTGCACTCCATAGAAGTGACCCACACTGGGGCAGCTGGTGAAGAGCTGAAGCCCCATGGGAAAGGACTCATGCTGGAGAAGTTCATGGAGGACTCTCTCTTGTGAGTGGGACCCCATGCTGGAGAGGGGATGAGTATGACTAATGCCCCCCCACTAAGAAGGAAAGCATCTTGTGAAGAACTGACCAAAATCCCCATTCCCGTTCCACGCCCCACTTCCCCCCTCCCTGTGCCACCCTGGCAAGGGGAAAAGGGAGAGAAATCATGACTCAAGTTGAATTTGCAAAGAAGGAAGGGGTGGGGGGAGGTGTTTTAAGACCTTCTCATTATCTGACTCTGGTTTCACCGTGTGTGTGCCGTGTGTGTGTGTTTGTGTGTGTAGTGTAATAAATTAGATGCTTTTTTTTTTCTCAAATGGGCAGTGGAGAGAGAGAGAGGTTAATCAAGGGCATAGTTACCTCTCCAGTTGGAAGTAACTTGCTAATCCGAAAGGAGATATGAAGAAAACTGCAGCCTAGAGCAAAATAGGTCCAGTGAGTGGGATGTTGTGTTATTTTCACAGCTTTGCTCAGCCTGTGTCTCAGAGGTGCTGCTAAAGGCAACGTGAGGTATGCAGGGGAAGAGTGGCTAAGAGTAGAGGAAAGAGTGAGAAAATCTCTCATTGCTGAAGTTAGGATCCTTGAACTGTAAGTCAGGAAATGGTTTTTCCCTAGTGAAAGAGAAAATGGTAGCAGTTGATATAGCAGCACTCATAAGCCATGGGTGTGGAAATATGCCCATTTCGACTTGGCTCTGACTTCTGTTTTTCTCTGATGGCTAATGTGTGCCATTCCCTACGCATAACAAGGTGATAAAATAGCCAACCTCTTTGATTTTAAAATTCCCTTTTCATTCATACCATTCATAAAAAATGGGAAGGATGAGAAGGGAAGGGAAACTCATCATGGAATTGCATTGAGGTATAAATTAGGGGATAACAGAGGGGAGATTGAGTTTCATTTTGTCCATTATTTTTACCACAGTGAATTTCTAGAGAACACCATGTATCACAGCTTGGTAAGAAGAATTAGATATTTCAGCTACTCATATAAATATGAGTTGATACTGTTTCTAAAACTTCAAGATAATACAAGGTACTTTACTCTTCCATACTTAATAAGCTCATAGAGCCTAATGATGCACGTCATGAGCTCTGTAGTACTCCAGATGATGTAATACCAATAGTGGGATTGCTCCTTTAGGAATGGACTGATAATAATCTGAGTGGAAGTGATTATACAATGAAATAGTTTATTATCTCAAAGTAAGGAAATTATAAAGAAAACATATCTCCAAGAAAACTACTTGAGAACTCAGCCTTCAGAAAGCATGAGGAGCTGATATGTAAAGGTCTTTGAGAAGGCAAACGAGCAAAGAAGGGAGTGAAGGAGGGTTGTCATCAAAGAAAATCAGCTGTCATACCAATATCGTTGTAAACTATTGCCACAGAAAATAAAGATAAGGAACAGCAAAAAGAAATTTGTTATAAGAGGAAGAAAAAGGAATGCCCATTTATAAGGGAAGTAGTACAGGCTGCAGTTTGTACTGAAAAAGTGTGAATGATTTCTCTGTTTCCATTTTCTGGCATTATGTGTACTTTAAAAATTTATGGTACAGACATTTTTAGAGGAGGCAGAACAATAATACTGAATGCAGAATTAACAGGTTGAAGTTTGCACATAAACGCAGTGACATTGCATGGGCCTAATGAAAATTAGCACAGCACACTTAAGTCAATAATAAAACTAGTAATGCAATAGGGAATAATCATCTTTGAAAATCTGGATGACTTGAAAAAGGAAAAGCTGGACATTTGTAAGAATGGATTCCAAGAGGGATGCTGAGAAAAAAAGTATTAATAACAGGGAAAATAACAAATTGATAAACAACATGAATATGTAAAAAACCATAATATAGTAAATGTATTTGTTTTCAGTTTGGTTTTGTTTTAAGGGAAATTGCCTAATGTCACTACAGATATGATGTATCTTGAGCTTAGTACAAGTTTGGTATTGTCATGTCAATTCTCAGAATAAAGCTAGAGAAATCAGGTCTGTATAATGCTTTCCTCACAAGTTTTATTGCACAAGAGCCTTGGTAAGAACTTAAGGATTCAGTGTCAAACTGAGAGAATATTTATTAAAAGTTATCAGCAGCCCTTCTGCAACTAAGCAGCTGTACAGAACAATAAACTGGATTTGCCATTCTGCAATTCAGTGCCTTTCTTCTATTTTATAGCTAGTGAATCCGTAAATTATAGGAAGAAATACTGTTTCATACGCAGAGAAAGGAGATGAGGGCAGGGAAAGGTAATGTAGCTGGTCTGGTCTCACTCTATAATAATACCCGTCCCTCCAGATGGAAGAGTAATATAAACAAGTCTGTAAAATAGCACTGCTAACCATCCCAGCTGTATGATAGAACTGAGTCTTTCATCAGTTGGGAATGAAGAAGCTAAAATAATGCAGATCCAGAATATGATTGTAGGCAGGATCATCGCTGTAAAAATAAAACTCCTTCCTCATGTCTCCTGGCATGCACGTGGATCAGGCATTTCAATAAACCCTTAGTTCCAACAGACCTTGGGTCAAAGGGGTATTTGTGTGTATATGTATGTGTGTGTGTGTGTATACACACCCACACAGAGGTGTACATATAGGAATAGTTCTGCGTCCTAGCAGTGGGGCTGAAAATTCAGGAGAAAGCACATGCAGCTCAATTTTATGGCTTTACAGGCTTAATAACAAGGAAACTTGAATCGTTGTCTTCTCTGGTCCCACGATGCATAGGTATATACAATATACTTGGGTCAATGGTTACACAAATGGATGGTCTTCATAGATTAACTTGCCATAAAAGGTGGCTGAATATGAAATAGGTGCACAACATATTCTTTTGAAAAGTTGTTTTTAGGGCAACATATAATGTCTTTGGTCTTGTGTCCACATCATGCTCTCCAAGGTTCTTGCTACTTGGACTTTTGAAATTCAAAATGGGATGAAAAGAGCTTGAACGTACACATCACTGAAAAAATTTTCCTAAAAAGTTTTTGCTAATTATTTCAAGACTAGGCAAATCTAGAGTAATACAGCATGTGATAGCAATGCAATACAGAGATAGTTGATTAAGAGATAGAAAGAATTCCATCTTTACAACAGTGTCTTCTGCCTTGCAATAGTTCACTTCCAACGTTCCCTGGAGCATTTCACGGCTTTGTATTATACTCAGCTAGAAATTCCATACCTCTGACAGTGCCAAATTCACTATAAATTGAATTAAATATGTCCTTTATTATAATTTCTTGCTCCCAGTCTGTGAATTGCTGCAACAGTTTCAAACATCTGGACTTGTCATATCATATTATGTCAAAACAATAACCATAAGTTGAGAAACCAGTCTGTTTAATAGAATGGTGTTCATGTGGGGCCACAAAATCACAACCAAGAACATGCATACTTCCCTACTTAGTGCCTTATGTTAGAGCAATTCACACTGTACCATTTTGTGCCTTCATCTTAGATCTTGAGTGGAGACTGATTTGACAGCCAGTGTTTTGTTTCTGGCTGGCTGATTTTTAAATGTAGGGCTGCACAATTCTTGAGCAGGACATGAATAGTTAGAAGTCCTTTTCATTCACTGCTGTGTGGTATATAAGCCTTTTTTGTAGCTATTCAAAGAGAGATGAACGTTGATCTCTAATGTATTCATGTATCATGGCCTTACATCTGTTTCTTGACAAAAGCTCTGTAAGAAAATAATCCCTTTGCTGAATTATCTGTATGTTCCTTTTTTCATTTTTATGAATCATGATAAACACCTAAATGACTTGCCAACAGTCTTCTTACAAGTTATTATTGTTATTGGTAGAATAACAACCTACTGAAGATTCTTTCTGACACATGGAAGCCTTGTATACCCCCAAACTTATAACACACTGGCTGAGTCTGATGCTGTATTGTCCACAGTCCACGTACTGCTGCCGCTGGCCTCCTTCCCTACTGGTGGCAAGTCTGGGGAGAGCTACGGGTGAATTCCTCCCTTCAGAATAACTTCACTGCTGGACAAAGGAGCCTGGGGAGGCCCATTGCACCTGGTGGGAATGCATTTTGAAAGGTAAGTGGGAGGTGGGTAAGCCTTAGCTAGGGTTTTCAGAACTGGCGATTGTATGCGCTGCCACAGATGTATGCAGATAGTTTCTTTCCCTGCCTGTGCTTGTGGCTGAACAGCCATGCATCACATTGGGCTGTTGAAGGCCAAGGCCTATTCTGAGAGGATATATTAGGTGAAATGCAGTGCAACGTTAATGGACCTGCCTGGCTTCTGGGATGAATCTGACTCATGTTTGTCCGAGTCAATGTGTAGGGTCGTAAACATGTTTGTTTACATCCATGCATGTACAGGTTATGTCATACAAGTCTTATTGACTGCAAGTCCTCAAATCACTGACTGATGTACCTTTGAAAATCTCACTCCTTTTAGGCTAGGAAGAATTTAATTTTGCATTTTTGATCTGGGAGGCCAGAGGACAGTAAATAGCACACAAGCATCACACAAATGTGATATAGCCTCTGATCAGCATTTCAGTTTAAAGGCATTGTGATTCACTGGACTCAGAGGGTTGTGATCAGTGGAGTAGGCTACGAAGACAATTAAGGGCCTGGAGCATCTCCCCTATGAGGACAGGCTGAGAGAGCTGGGACTGTTCAGTCTAGAGAAAAAAAGACTTAGGGGGGACCTACTTAATGNCAGTGAGGGTGACAGAGCCCTGGGACAGGCTGCCCAGGGGGGTGGTGGAGTCTCCTTCTCTGGAGATATTCAAGACCCGTCTGGATGCCTGTCTGTGCAATATGAGCTGGGGAGCTGCTTTGGCAGGGGGGTTGGACCCGATGATCTCTCGAGGTCCCTTCCAACCCCTATGATTCTGTGATTCTGTGATTTGCTTTTACTTTATAATAAAGTAACTAGAAACATTTCTGATACTAACGGAAATATTGCATACACTTGCTTTTTAGCAGTTAGAAATGAAGAAAAATTTATAGGCACTCTCCTTTTTTGAATAATTACTAATGAAAGCCTCAGGAGTAAGCTTCTCTCAAGTTTACATGTCCTCTACCGTAGAATACACACACTATATTTTGTTAAAAAATCATGATAAGTGCCATTTTTATTACTACATTCCACCAATGGATCTTTTAAAAAGTCAGCTGACAAAACGGTGTTTGAATGCAGGATTGAAACTAACCTCATTTTGAAGCTGAAATTTGAAAGCATCAGTGTGCTGTAGGATTCTGTAGTACATATGAGAACAATACTTTGCTCCACTGTACTTGAGATAGAGAAAAATAAGCCCTACCTAGTTTTCAGGTCTCTTTGAGGGAGACAGATCATGATGGTGTTTCTCCTTACATGGTTACTGAAGCAGTTGTATTCACAACATATGTAATCAGTCTTTTTATACAGCACACTTTACTCGAGCAATGTAACTTTTTCCTTTTGATAGTACTTATGATTTCCTTGAAATTCAGCATTACTTAAAGGAAGCAGATGAATTTAAATTATTTGATTTTCTAAAATCAGTGATTTTAGTGATTTTTTCTAAATTATTTTCTAAAATCAGTTCTTTTCAAAAATCAGTGACCTTTTGGGGAATAAGAACTAAGAATTAATGGTCCAGTCAAGTTATTCTTAGTTGTTTTCCTTTTTCAGATCAGATAAAATCTCAACTAAAATTGTTTGAAATTAGGAGAAGCTTCCACCTTTGTTCTTCCTTGAAACTTCACTAACCCTGATTCTAAGCTTGCAAGCAGCTCATCTTGCAACTCAACTTTCCTTCCTACTAGACATCAGCTCTGCAGTTCAGAATATACCAGTAGCCCAAAGTAACAATCTCCCCAATGTACTCTTCTGTTTTTATGACTTGTGAAGCTGGAATGAATATTTCCTGAGACCCCCCCCCCTTAAAGACCACCTAAAAATCTTTGCCCCCTGACAGAGGGAATGAGTCTACTTTGTGTTTCAAAACTTGCAACCTGCATTCACTTCATACTACAGCCTACTAGTGCTGATAGAGAAAAAAGTTTCTTCAGATCTAGCTAATGATGTACCTTACAAAACTTTTTCCCGTTAAAGGCTGTTTCCTTACCTGAGCTTCAAGTGCAAAAACAGACACATGAAATAATGTCATGGGGTTCCAGGCAAAGTCTCAAACAACAAGCCACCCTTAAGAGTTTTATTTCATATGTACAAGTCAGGCAGTCTTAGAGCGACGTGAAATAAGATTAAGATTTTTTTTGAGCTCTGTGGCCAGGTTTTGTTGAAAGACTGGATCTCTTCAGCCTGTATCGTGCGTGGAGGACAAAGTGCAATCTGCCACTGTGTTTCTGTGTTGCAAGGTTGAGTGATTCAGTCTTCCTTTGCTTGTGTGATGAATGACCAGATTAAGATATTTCCTGAAATGTGGATTGGGGCTGGTCACCATAAGGGCCGTATGAAAGACATACATGGGTGCCTTTAAGATAAGATCACTCATGTTGGAAACGCCTGTTCTGTTGTAAGAGAGCCCTGCACTTTTTGCTGGGAGAGTCCACCCATCTTGTGTATACCGCAGTAGTCTTTTCTTGAATTACAAGAGAGTGCAGTATTTTATTTTATTTTTCTCTTCTATTAATTTTATTTAATTCAGACATGTAAGGCTCTCAAGCGAGAGCCCCATATTCTATTTTGTAGTGGAATTTAAACTGATATATTAATGACTCCCTGGTGTGTCTTGATGAAGAGCACACATGAAGATGTGTTAGAAACTACAGCTCATTCTGCCCACAGCGATGGCTCTTAAATTAGACAGGATTCCACTGTGGCTTTCCCTTTTTATTGTGTATATCAACACCTCTTGTCTGTTGTATACTACAGAGCAAACTCACCAGTGAGGCCAGATTATTAAATTTCTGAGAATAGCAATGAGATAATTTGTACATTATTTGTGTCTCTACAAGGAAGTGCAGAAGAATAATAAGCAAGAAATTTATTTTACCACATGAGTCTCTCTGCTCTGTAACAAAAGTCTCTGTTCTTCTGTGGCCAAAAAAAGTTTAATTCTTAAGATTTTCCTTTAATAAATTAATCCAGCTCTGGGGTGGATTTACTCAAATGCTACACTAATGCAGGATGAAGAGATGATGATAAGCTACTGGCAAACACCATGATCATAGGCAAAATTTTATTTTATGCATGTGTAGTTGCAAGCCTGTCTACCATTGCTTCTGCGAGTTCTGGGGATGCAGGGAGGTTTTGGCCGGTGTTTGTTCATACCTTGATAGTGGTCTATCTTCTAACAGAAAACATTTTCTTTATATTAGAGCTTAGCTGCTAGACACTGTACTGTGGTCTGACTGACTCTTCAATTTTTCCTAATTTGTCAGGAAATAGTTTTACACAGAACATGCTTAGAAACATACTATACCATGTCACATTCAGAGGATATCTTCTAAACTCGTGTCAAGAGCTTAGTTTTATCAGATTTACTTATTTGTTTCATTACTTTTAAACCAGACACTACTTTGACAGCTGCTGCTGCAAAACATGAAAACAGCTTAAAAATAATACAGCAATAACATCAATACACATCACAGAGCTCTGCTGCAGATGCTTTGGAATGAAATATAAAACCTCCCAAATAGCTGCAAATGAAAACAAGACAATATGTGCTGACTTATGTTGCATTCTGAAGGTCAATAAAGCTGAGATCTGGCAAGGAGAACGAGAGCACATTCCATAGGAGACATCTGCCGCTGATAAGTGGTGTTGCCAGTGCTTCAGAACTCAAAACCAAAATTTGACAGTGGAAAGCATCCTTGCTGGTGTTTAATGGTTACATTAGTCACTGACAGGGAACATAACACAAGCAAGTATTTAGGCTTACGTTGGTGAAAAATATCTGGTCAAATGGTCAATCCAGCAGGAAATATTTATAGCTTTCAAATGTCACACCCAGAGCATGTGAGTGGACTGTGGAAGACTCATGTCTCTGGGATCTCCACTAGAAAAAAACCCCATGCCTCAGTCTGGATATGTATCGTGGAGTCACCTGAGGTCAGTCCACTTGGATGCAGCAAAAAAGAATTATTCCACTTCAGTTAAAAATGAAGACAAGGAAATGGTTCAGTTCTTATTCCTGGTCCCTGTCTTTACATGGTAAGATGCAGTCATTAATGGCCACAGTTCTTGGTGCTCTCTGCAGAGAGACCAAAGATAGGTGAAGTTCTGAAATTTTAATTACTTTTTCAAATGCCTTTTGGAAGTGAGGCTTGTGTAACCCAATGGAAATATGTTGGAAAGAGAAGCTGCAGGGAGATAATGTTCCTGCATGTGAAACTGGGTCTGTGACTGGACAACAAATCTAATTACTGTGTGTCATCCATGTCAGGCTGGCCATAGCTGTGGTAGGCTCCACGTGGCACATTGGGAAGAACTAATATGTGGGGAGGCCAGAGGTTTCTTATTTCTCCCGCCAATAGTAAATCCTATGTCAGATGGTGGTAAGGGGTGGGATGAGATAACTAAAACATCAATATTTTGCAGTTCTCCGATCCCCAGCAGTGTGTCTGTCTGCACCCTTACATTTTGCTAGAATAATGGTTTCAAAACTTCAGAAAATAATTCAATACTTCATTTGCTAGTCTGCAATATTTTTGACTGTAAAAAAGGATAATGGAAGTGAAGACCTGCAGACATGGGAACAGGCTCCTTCCATCACTGAAACTGAACTGTGGGCGTTCCCTTGGCAAGTGGCTTTGCCTGGTATTTAAGTTTCAATATTCTGTACTTTAGGGGTGTAATTTTATGAACACTTAAGCAGAGAAGTGAACATACATATGTAGGAGAAAAAACGTTAAATATATGTAAATAAATGGATTTTTAAGTGGTAAATATTTGTTAATAATACTTTTAATATTTAAGGTTTCAGTTAAAGTTTCAAAGGAAATGTGGCAATTGGTGGTACATTTTGAAAAAACGTGATCTCTGTTAAGAAACGTGAGAGTTAAATTACTCCAGGAATCAGTAATTGGAAAACTGAAACTGAGGATAAGTTTATTTGACAATATTTCTAATTTCAGTGACAACGTGACTGCTGACAGTTTATTTTAATCTCATTCAAGAGCTTTTCTATCTGACAACAGAGCAAGGTAAATGAGTTGTGTTGTAATAGAAGTATACAGAGAATACTCCCAGCTCACTTTTTTCCTTACTACAATTGTAATTGCTCTTTTAAAATAATATCTGCAATTGGTTTCCAATTCTCAGATTTGAAGGAGTTAATTGCATTCTTTTAATTTCAATATTTTAAAAAAAGGTAATCCTTTGAAAGAAAACAGTCTGTAGCACATGTGAGGTAACACCAACATTCTGTGGGAGGAAGCCTTTTAATCACAGGTATGGTTATAGATAATGCTTTAACACGGAGTTTGCAGTCAACTAAAACATTCCTCATTGCAACAAATCCAGAATTCACCCACACAGATAGAGGTAACCTGCCCCTGTGTGAGGAACTAGGGGCCAGCAGATAAGCTTATAGTCTCCAAATCCTTAACATTATGTTTTCCATACATCTGTATTGCTGACTGGGTGCTTGTGATCAGCTAAGCTTCAGAACAGTGAAGTTCACTGTATTTACTAGTAAACTGGGCTGCAGTAACCGTAGGTATGCCCAAGAATCTCTTCCTGAATGATGCAACTGAGAACTTGGGTGCATGAGACCCCTCTAACAAGTTCAGGCTGCATCCGGACGTGAGAAACACTTGCCTCTTGGGCAAGTTGGTATCTGAAAATGGGCTCAGTCTCCCACTCCATTAGTAATTTAGAGCAGGAGTTTTCAGCCTGTGGCTTATGAACTATTTTTGATTTACAGCCTGTAGAAGTCAATTAAAAAAATGAAGCCTACTGCTGCTAGGCTTATATTTGCTGCACAGAGGTCTGGCCAGCCCTGGAAGATTTGCAGAGGTATAAAAATGAAAGAATAAAACCAGAAGCAAACAAAAAAAAAGAAGCCTGAGTTGCAAGCCCTACTTTTCAATGGAGATTGCCATTTAAATGGTGAAGTCAAACACAGGAAAACATTTAAACTAAATGCAGGGAGTTGTGAAAATGACGATTTCAGTAACTGGGAGGAAAAACTGCTTTAGTTGAATCATATTAAAGTCAATGGGAGAAAGTTCAGACCCAAAAGTAAAGATTAAAAAACCTATGTGTATTCTAATACATATTCTGTGGAATAATATATAGTTACCTATTAATCTGAGAAATATCAAGATTTTTGGAAAGGCTAATTTTAATTTAACAAAAGCCTTAAATACCCCAAAACTAATAAAATGGAAAAAAAGACCTAGTTGTTTTTCTTGTGAATGACCAATGATAAATAGCTTCTTTTTGCATGGGCCACAGAAATTTTTCTTTCAGATATAAACATATTGTTGCTTTATTGTAGTGCATAATTTTGGTAGTAATATTAAGAGATTTATGAGGAATCATTATGAACATAATTAAAACAATCCTATTATCCTTTTTGTGCACTTTTGCCAGTTTTGATGTGTGTTTAATTCTCTGATGTATCTGCCTCTGAATACAAGAGGTTAAATTAGACCCCACAGAATTTAATTATAGATGTACTTGCCAGAGCAGAAAATGGATCTTTCTAAACTGTTTTGAAGTGCATTATGTCATTTAAACCTTTATATGGTGCATAAGAAATGGTGCATATTCCAGGTGAGTCAATCAATGTGTTTTTCCAGATATAAGAAGAGGGGTAAGGGAAATATTAGGGCACAGACTTTTAAACAATTTTTATAAAGGGTGTATTTTAAAGATATAATCCTTAAAATCTGAAGAGCTTTTGCATAACGCAGAAGAATTAACCTCTTTTTTTATTTTTCCCAGGACTGGCAAATATAGGTAAAATCAAATCAATCACAATTGTCTACAATCTATGTACACAAACTTCCTAAGAAACTTGTGAAGACTTCCTTTTGCATACCACTGAATGACTAATTTCAGATTAATCATTTGTACAAGCGTTAGAGTCTTAATCACTTTGCAGTTTTGATTTATATTTGAATAACATATCTATATATTGAATGAAAGAAGACCAAAATACATGCCCCAAATCCAACTGTTGAAAAGGCAAAGGTGGTTTGTTATATTGGTAGATTTTAAGGTTTTTTATTTTTTCACACATAAATCCTGTTATGTGATTTCTCATTAGTCAAGAGTTCAACAAGTTGTCAGTATAAAATTCGATATGAGTCCTGTAAGGTTCCAGAACAGCTTTCTATTTATTAGTAAATTCTAACTGCTCAGAGCATAAAGTAAAAAATCTGACTGTTTAATATTTTAAAACATACAGACTTGGTCTCCTTTTCCAAGAATCAGTAGCCCCATTTTTATTAGGTACAATTTGATTATGCCCTATCTTTAATAGTAGAAAACTCACACAGATAAAATGTGGCAACATAAACCGCAGATATGATCATCTAAATGCTTGCTTAGCATGTCAGTTGAGAGGAATTCTTTTTCTTCCTTACTCTTATCTGTTTTTATCTTATTTATCTAATTGTGATCCTAAGCCATGACCAAGAAAAGGGTATAGGAAGAGATGCTTTTCCCATTAGATCTTGTATTATAAACTTAGGCTGTCTACTTTCTGAAAGCTGTGGTTTCAACATCTGGGAAGACAAAATCTTAATAAAGACTTGTGCACACCATGTTTTCTTCTGTTTTACTTCCCTCAGGTTATTTGAAGTCATTGAGATTGATCATTTTAGAGTTGATAAAGTTTTCTCCAGTGAAGGATATGGACTTTTTTCTCTGGGTGCATTCAGGAACTTTTGTTCCCACAAAATGCATTCAGTCCTCATTTTCAAAACCCAAAGCAAGTTCTTTAGGTCTTAGAGAAACTTCCTTGACATTCAGCAGGGGAAGGGACAGATAACCCCTTGAGATACATTTTGACCTAGATTTTCATGATTCCTTGGTTGATCTGTTGCTCTTTCTAGTGAATCAGAAGCTCAGCTTTTGAAGCTCCTTTGCATTGATTTCACTTTTGGAATCCTAGTCAGGATACCGGATTGAGGCCAGGTTGGAAAATCCCGTTGAGACAAGAGCTTGATTTTTTAGTGGTTTTGCCTTCTATATGTTTCACATATTTTCCACATAATCCTGTATTTTTGTAAATTCTCCCTTGGATGAAATATTTACTATATGACTCAGAAAAAAAAAAAGTTTGAAAAGAGTTTGATCCTGTAAGAGTAGCTCACACTGGGACAAGTCTTGTAAATATCCTGTATTCTGGGGCTTTCTATTTCTTTCTGGTTATTACTTTTCTCCTGTAATAATTATTTCATAATTTATCTATCAGAAATTTCAGGGAACTGGATTCTTTTTGTTTCTTTGAAAGGCATTAGAAAGGTTATTTAAATTTTATTAGTCCATTTTTATTTTTGCCTTTTATTACTCTGGGGTGGCTTGTAAACAGCTGAACGCTGGTTATCACGAGCTGAGTGTCTGACACTTGCCAGTTTTGGCTTTACCTGAGAGAAACTGTCTTCTGATAACTACCTCAGATGAGAATAGAATCTGCTCGGCCTAAAAGTCACTTCCTGTGTGTGTTTCTGCACATTAAATTTCATTAAGTCTACCACGTGTTTGCATCAGAAGGATCTCCATGGTACCCTAATCTGATAGTTATGACCAATCAGCACCTGAAGCTGTATGTTCCCTGTTCTATGAGAAGTTGTAAGCATAGATCATGATGTTCTGCAGAAACAGGGCTGCATTCCTGAAACAGCAAGAAAATTCACCATGATTACATAAAAGCTAACACATCACCCCCTGTTTATTATTATTTTGATTAATTACTCTTTCTCAAGTGATAAAGTTTATGATGATATGTACTTCTGAGTGTGCAGCACATTCTACAAGACAATTTATTTAAAGTTTGCCTGTTTCCCTAGATATATTTATAGATCATAAATTTCATACTAAGACATTATGAATGCAAATAATCACCCTCATTCAACCAAACACCTGTCAAACCATAAAATACTATACTGAATTTCTAAGCATATAAGAGAACTTCAGCATACAGAGATGAGGTATTTAATGTTCCTGTGTCACTTTGCTGAAATCTGATGATGAAACATCAGAAAGTTTTTACATGAGTAGCAGAACTAGTAATTGTGACATCTGAATTCCTATTGAAGAACTTGGGAAGTTGTTCAATAATGCATTAATAAGATCTGTTTTCACTGTTTACTAGCCTACTACCTTTGTGAAGCTTACAGAAATGTAGTATCCTTACAGGGTTTTAACCAACTGTCAGTTTTGGATAGTATCAGTTTCAAGAGGTTATTAAGACAATGTGATGAAGTAAGTCTTCTTTCTTCAGGAAATTAGTGCTACTTTTTTCTGTGTAGTTTTAATATAGTGCATAAGCATTATGCTGTAAACGTCTCCTTTAGCTAATATCAATATTGGTGTATCAGAGCATTAAAAATACAAATTTAAGAGACATAAAATCAGATTATTGAAGTTTTTCCACACTGGAAGTTATTTATTTTGCTGAAGTGCATTAGAAATTCATGTTATCTCTTTGTTGTCCAGTTGGCAGTTTGCCACTAATTTACCTGAGCATCAACATCTCTATTGTTATGCTCTGTGAATGGAGATGCACCAATCATGACAGTCTTTCCAAAATTTCAAGAGAAAATTAATAGGTTGGCTGTGCTTCTTCCTCACAGCTTGTCTACTAGGAATTTTGAGGGCTTCATTGAATTAGCAGCAGCAAGGCAGATTGCATTACAAGGTTGAACATGTGCTCTTTCATTAACAGATGAAAGGCTGAGAAAAGACCAAGACTTAAGGAAGGCTTGCATGTCCTGACATTTCCCGTAAATGCATCTTTTTTTTTTCAGGAAATTATTGGCATCTTACACTATACACTACATAGAAAGATTATAGAAGTAAGATTAGGAAACAACTTTTTCTAGGTGTATTGCATCAAACAACATTAGTAAAATATGAATTAGAGATAGTTCAGGATAAACAACAAATTATTAATTTTTTGCAGATCTCTAATTAAAACAAGTCTGAATATGACATTAAATGTTTTATAATTTTTTTCAAGGAAGTATCCATAAATCCAAATAAAAAGACTAGAACTTGAGAGAGTGGGAGTCTTAGAGCTGCCTACAAGATGGGTTATTGTGATTTTAGAAAATTGCATAATACTTTTTCTCACTGTATTTTCAGTAAAAGATGTTTACAAAGTTGTACAAGAGACTTGAAGATATATTAATACTGAACAAAAAGTAATTTTGGAAATTATTTTGTATAAACCAGTTACCCATTCACCCTGACTTTAGACAAAGCTCTGCCTAACAGCTAGAGTTGTAGATGATGTAGTGTGATATAATCCTAACCTGTTTTCCTTCAGCTGAGACTCCAGTTCAAGGCATTTTCTATTACCACCCCAATTTTATTAAATGCCTTGAAGTTTTAATGCTTTATTTTCAGACATTTAATACAGGTTGAATCTGAATGTTATTTTTTTAAGGGAGAGTCATTGTTTTAAATGAGTCATATATTGAAACTACCCACCAGGAGTCCAAGTATTAATTAAAAAAGAATATGCCAAAGTCAGTGGCAGAAAAATACTGTAATGATGAACAATTATTAAAGGATAAGATCCTTTTCTGGCAGAAGATACATTCCTTAGATTTTCTTGTCAATGCCTAAAGCAACAGGAGCTGTTGGTAATTTAATCTCAAATTGCAGGAGGCCTGCCAGACAGACTTTTTAAAACTTCAGGAATCAGAGACTTTGCATTGCATGTGTGTGTAAATTAAACATATTGAAACCTTTTAACAAACCTTAACTGGAGAAAATTCAGGAAAAGGCAAGATCATTTATTTACTATGATTTAGGATGGTAAAACTATCATTTTGAAATTAAAATCCTTTAATGAATATTTGTCACCTTTTCCTCTGACACAGACCCCAAAATTGCTTTAGCATTCCTTGGCACCAAGCAATTCCCTTATTTTAGTAGATGATGATATTTTCATGTCAAAACAACTTGAGGAAGAAAGAACAGTACGTCCTATGAAGTGTGTCAAACCCAATTCCAGTCAACAATTCAAATTGTGTCAGCCTTATATTACGCTTCTTGAAACAGGTGCTTCTTTGGACAAGTTATTTCCCATTAGACCATGGAGAGGGACTTCTCAATCATTTTCTACATAACTGTAAGCTCCAACAATGAATTAATCTGCCATATCTGACTGAAGGCTTCCTACCAATGCCTAAATCCTAATTCTGGAGCTGTATATATAAGCCATCATATTTGAGTTACTGTAGGTATGCCTTGTTTCTGAAGGATCAAGTTCTCTTCTCATTTCACAGAATCACAG
>VZTU01024271.1:0-15543 GCA_013400835.1 Zapornia atra | reverse complement strand
AGGGATCAGTACTGGGACCAGTATTGTTGAACATCATTGTCGGCAACATGGACAGTGGGATCAAGTGCACCCTCAGCAAGTTCGCAGATGACACCAAACTGGATGGTGCGGTTGACACACTAGAGGGAAGGGAAACCATCCAGAGAGACCTGGATAGGCTTGAGAGGTGGGCCCATGCCTACCTCATGAAGTTCAACAAAGCCAAGTGCAAGGTCCTGCACCTGGGTCGGCACAGTCCCGACTACCAATACAGGCTGGGCAGAGAATGGATTGAGAGCAGCCCTGAGAAGGACTTGAGGGCGTCTGTTGATGGGAAACTCAACATGAGCTGGCAATGTGCACTTGCAGTCCAAAAGGCCAACTGGATCCTGGGCTGCATCAAGAGAAGTGTGGCCAGCAGGTCAAGCAAGGTCATTCTGCCCCTCTGCTCTTCTCTCATGAGACCCCATCTGGAGTACCGCATCCAGTTCTGGGGCCCCCAGCATATGAAAAACATGGAGCTGTTGAAGCAGGTCCAGAGGAGGGCCATGCAGATGATCACAGGGCTGGACCACCTCCCCTTCAAGGACAGACTGAGAGTTTCAGCTTGGAGAAGAGAAGGCTTGGAGGGGACCTTATTGCAGCCTTCCAGTACCTGAATGGAGCATATAGGAAAGCTGGGGAGGAACTTTTTACAAGGGCATGTAATGATAGGATGAAGGGTAATGGCTATAAACTGGAAGAGGGTAGATATAGACTAATAGGTCTATATCTATTCAGGTCTGAGTGACGCTGCAGTGGTGATTGGAAAGCATCATACCAGAGCAATTTCTTTCATATCAGATGGAGCACGGGTTGCACCAGGCAGTGCTAATACGGAAACTACAACCCCATTAGGCTTCCTGACTGCTGTAATTTGTACATCCACAGTGCATGTCATTCAGTTTTCACAACATGCCCTTGACATGTTTTCTGAAAGGACAAATGGAAAGTCAGTGTGAAATCTCTGTTCCACTCAGTATCTTTTATAGCTTTCATAGCTGTTGTCACATTACTTTCTTAACAAAATATTCTCAACTTTTCATTTTTGTTCTAAACAATGTGACACTTCTGAACTCAAAATTTTGCAATGGTGTGCCTAGTTGAGAGGAGGCATCACACTTGAAAACTATCTCATATGAGAGAATATAATACTGAGATACAGCTAGACAGACTAGTATTCTGCTAGTGTTGGTGTAATTTTTCTCCAAGTTTTGTATGGCTTCTCATATTTTTCTATTTTACTTTTTAATTGTTAAATTATATTCAGTGAAGATTTATGTGTCTATCATAACCGCCAGATGTCTTTCCTGAGGCAATGTAGAACCAGTCACTAGGTCTCTGTATTATACCTTCTCATCCTGATCTTTTGTCTCTACTATGGAAATTCCCTCCCCACACTATTATGTCAAGCAGTCTTTATAGTATGCATGTATGTTAGCTTTGTTAGTATATACTAGTTCACAATATACACTGCAATGTAATAAGGTAGTAGATTTTTACAGACTTTGGGATTATTCATGCTTAAGAAAAACAAATGGACACCAGCTCATTGCAAGGACCAGGAGGACAGCCAAGCCCTAGAAATAAGGCCTTTGCTTCTTGGAAGCTTAGAGCTGTCCACGAAGGATAAAAGATACCCCTGGACAGCCAAGGTAACAAACCAACATCCTAGCCCCTCTAACAAATCTTTGAAGCCCTCCTAGTGTCATCTGGCATCATAGATAAATAACTATAGCAAGACTGACAGCTAGGTCAATAGACAAGCATCTAGAATGCCACAGAACTACAGTTGCTTTGCAAAATTTTACTATGATTAGTAATCAGCAATGTTGTGTTAGCTGCACCAAATCATTTTGTAGCTGAACATTTGAAGGGTACAAGAACATTGTGTAAAACTACACTTAGGGTGCCCCAATTTGGCTGGGATGTGTATGAATAAATACTTACCCCTGTTATTACATACTTTGCATCATAAACTCTCTCCTCAATTGGCACAAGCCAGTTGTGAATTTTCATAACATCTAGCACAGAAAAACAAAGAAAATTAACTATTATACAGACTCTTATTGAAAGAGTCCAGTGCAAGTCCACGAAGATGATGGAGTGTAACACCTTCTTTATGAGTAGAGGCTGAGGAAGCTGAACCTGTTTAGCTTGGAGAAGAGGAGACTGAGGGGTGACCTTATTAATGTTTATAAATATGTAAGGGGTGAGAGTCAGGAGGATGGAGCTAGGCTCTTCTCAGTGATGGCCAGCAATAGGACAAGGGGCAGTGGGTGCAAGCTGGAGCACAGGAAGTTCCATGTGAACATAAGGAGGAACTTTTTCACTGTGAGGGTGATGGAGCACTGGAACAGACTGGTCAGAGAAGTTATGGAGTCTCCTTCTCTGGAGACATTCAAAACCTGCCTGGATGTGTTCCTCTGCAATTTAGTCTAGGTGATCCTGCGCTGGCAGGGGGGTTGGACTAGGTGATCTTTTGAGGTCGCTTCCAACTCCTAATGGTCTGTGATTCTGTGATCTGGTTGTCTCTGTCAGCTTCCTCTGGAAGTCTCTCACTCGTGACTTCTTTTGCAATGTCTAGGTCTCAAGCAAGTCTCTGTAAACACATTTTATTTTAAGGAACTGTTCTTTACCTATTGGTAATGCTACTTAAAACAGTACTGTCCGGGTGATAGTATTTTAGAAAGCAACTCTGCTGCATGAGAGTCATACAGTCAATGAGCTCTTTCTGATCTCAGTCCATGCCAAGAAAACCAAAACTATTGCCGGGATGTTCTGCAACACCCTTTCACACCTTTTCACCTCTTCAGCTTGCCCTGGCTGTGCTCCCCTAGGCAGGATGAGGGGAGCACAGCACAGATTTACAGGACAAGCAGCACACACTGGGAGCCTTCCCCAGGCATGGCTGCAGGCAGGTCCTGTGGCAACAGGCCAACGCTGTCCTGGCATGCCCAGCACCTTCCACAGACAGCCGCTGTGCCTCTCCCACCTCAGCCCAACCTTCCACCTTCCGCTTGGCTGTTTTCAGGCTGGTTTTCAAGTCAGGTTCCTGCTTCCTCCCCTCCCCCACGACAGCTGCCTTCCCCTCCCCCACACCCAGTTGCTATGCAACCTGCTTACCTCACACTCATGTTGCCACAGTGACAGCTCCCCGCACCCCATCCCAGGTCAGAGGGCAGACCCTCTCCAGGGGGTCCTGCACAGGTTCTTGGGACAGCTCGAATCTCCCAGCCTGGCCCACAGCCATGGGGGACCCCAGGCCCCCCTCGCCAGCGCCTTTGGGTCAGGGGTGTGAAAGCCAGGCAGCACTCCCAGCTCTGCCTCATGCAGTTTCAGGACCACTGGCTGCTCCACAACTCTGGAAAAAAAAAAAAATTAAAAAATGTTCACTAAAAGCAGAGCCTAGAAATACAGAGAGGTTTAGCTTCACCTCAGTCACAGACTATTGGGCAGACATTCCTTGGTTTACTTCCATACACACCATATGTTGGTGGAAGTAGGTTTCTCTGAAGGTGGCTGAGGGAGTTGAAAAGCATGTGTGTGCATGCAGGCACACGCGTGTGCTGGCCAGAGAGGAGCCATCATGAATGGGTAAGCTTGAGTGGGAAGTAAAACCCTGAAAATATTTGGTTTCTTGTTCTAGGTAGCCAGTCTCCTGGTCAACTAGCAAGCAGCTAGTAAATAAAACTGTGGCACTGATCCATAGCAAGAAGCAGAATGGTATAGTGAAAACCCACAAGGCCTCTAGAAAATGGGACATTACTTTTGAGCAACTGGAAAAGAGCCATTTAAAAGTAGAGGGAACAAGACCACTGAAAAGAGAAAAAACTGCAAAGCGGAAGAAAATTACTCATCCAAGTAAAAACTGAAAGAAGGCAAACCTTTTAGCAACTTGTAACATGCTCTTTCCTGCACAAAGAGCCTAAGTCCTTTTGAGGAGTATTGTATATAATTCCAGTTCTCACAGTTACAAGGAATATATACAGAACAATTTCAGTTTTGCTGATGTTGTTCCAATGCTTTAACTTACAGGTTTGCCAATTGGTAGCTATGTAGTTCCTCATTTGTTTTGCTGTTGGGTGACCAAAAATGCGAGTGAACCTGTTCTTTTCTCAACTGATTAGAGAACCCCTGAATGGTTTCACATCTCAGTGAGAAGTGAAAACCACAGACAAGCTGAGAAAGGGTAAAGCAAAAGAGATACCAAAGCCTGCAGCAGCTGAAATAGGTGAGATATAAACAGTACATGCCCTGTGGACACAGCTCAGTCGTGAACGGACTGGACATTAGCATGAGACTAATACAAAAGGCAGAACTACATGGTAGAGAGAAATGCACCTAACAACCTCAGTAATTTGACTAAACTTGACTATTCAACTGAGGGTTTAATGTCTTCTGTTCAGGGTTTTGTCCCTTGATAGTGAGATTCCTCACCAGATTCCAATGCAGTTCCCAAAAAGCATTTTTGTGAGTAAAGTTTAGGGGACAGAAGTGGAAGAATGATTGTGGAGAGCTAAAAATTATGCATCAGCTCAGCATTAGCATCATGATGTTGGACTATGTAACTCTGGTTAGTATGTTGAGTTCTAGATATCTCTCTGTTCTTTCTTTAGAGACACAAGACCAGGATAAACTGGTTATAAATTAAAAATGTCTGAATTTTCAATCAAATATATTTTTAGTAGTTTACACATTTAATTTAAAAGTATTATTATTATAAAACAACTTATTATAAAACTTGGTTTTCTTTCAAATTAAATCCTAAAGAATTATTGGTATCTGAAATTTGGGCCAATGAGAATATGCAAAATGAGTGAATTTGGCCAAAGATGTTATAAACATTTAGAACATGCTGTTGAGTGACATCATAACTTCTTCCACATTTCTATAGATTTTGTGCATGATCTATTTCTTTTGTTCCTGCTCAAAAAGGGGTATTTTTACCACAGAAGAAACTTCCTTAGAAACCGGTCCCTACCCAACCTAATGAAGAAACTGGGTATCATGAGGTAATGTTTTCTTTTGATTTTTTTTAAAATTCGTATATTTGAAAATATAGTTTTGTTACTAATTAATAATTTGACTTATTCAGTGAGCTACATCAAGAAAAGATTAAACTGTCAAGTTGTAAGACTATCACAGAATAACACAAACAAAGCAAGAACCAGTAGATGATTGTGGTAAAAGGAACTAAGGTTTCAGTATTTTTATCAAAAAGCAGATAATAAAGGAAAAGGTATGATTTATTATACAGTAGGAACTTTGGGCTTTTTTGGGTATGATACAGAGTAGGGAAGATGTCATTTTAAAAATTTTTTGTTTTATTTCTCATTACCCAAATTTTAATTGGCAATAAATAAATTAAGGTTCTCCAAATCTGTTTTTCCAGTGGCAGTAACTGGTAAGTTATTTTATTGTCTTTATCTCAACTATCCTAAGCTTGTCCAAGCTGTTTTTTCCCACCTATCCTGTTGAAGAGGGAGAGAGTGGCTGGGTGGGCATCTTGACTGCAGCCTGTGGAGAGGACCACAGTGCAGTAGATATTTCCTGGAAGCCCACAAAAGAGACCATGGTGGAGCAGGTATCCACACTGCAGCCCAGGAAGGACCCCACACTGGAGCAGGTGGGTATTTTCTGAAGGACCTGTGATCTCTGAAGAACCCATGCTGGAGCACGTTTATCCCAAAGGACAGCAGCCCATGGAAACACTTGTGTAGAGGCAGGGGGAAAGTGTGAGAATGAAAGTGGAACAAAGAGGAAGTATTATGTACTGACTGTAATCTCCATTCTCCCCAGCACTGCTGGGCAAGTTTTAGAGGAGTCAAGAGTTAAGTTGAGCCTGAAAAGAGGGGGAGGTGGCATTTTATTTTTTTCATTTGTTTCTCACAATACAAATCTATTTTAATAGCAAGAAATTAATTTTCTCAAAGTCAAGTCTGTTTGCCTGTGACAGTAACTGGAAAGCAATCTCCTGTTGAGGAGGAGGAATTGAGAGAGCAGCTGGGTGAGCATCTGGCTGCTGACCACAGCTAACCCACCGCAGTAAAGTAGCTAGTGCAGTCACGTCTTAGAGTCCAGATCATGTGTACATCATAAATGTTAGCCTGTTAACCAAACTCTAGGAAGGTCTTCTCATCAGAGTCTCTTTCATCCAAATTTGGTGTACCATGACTCCCTGGTGAAAGGGACAGAAGAGGCTACCTAAGCTTTCCTCCCTCCCAGAGTGTGTGCATTTATTTATTTATTTATTATGATCTGTAGGACCCCTGCCTGAAAAACACAAGAACTCCTTTCTCACTTCCCCAAGTACACCAACATCTGAAGAAATAATCTAAAATTACTCTGTAAAATCACAGAAATTAAACAAGTTATTAAGTAAGCTGGTGGTAACTGGCAATGGATAGGTGCTGAGTTCTCCATTTACTGATGACTGTAATCAGGCTTGTGTTTTGCTTAGTTACATGGCTCAGTATTGAAAGAACTGTTCGATATATTTAAGCTATATTTATACAAATAAGTATTGGTCTTGCTTTACCACATAATAAAAAGAACCTATAGGAGGATGCAATGAGAGAGTACTCAGAATGTGGCAAAAAATAATAGGTGACAAAATGGGTTGGGTAAAAGCTCTAAAGGCAAGACAGATGTCTAGCAAAAATAATGGCAACACTGACAAAACTCCAAACTTCACCAGATTCATTTGGAGGCAGGGTTTTTTTCTTAAATAAGTGTGATTGCATTTTTAGTTTGGGCACAAATATAGTGACCTTTAAGTTGCCCTTCTTTTTCACTTTAAGACACTGTGGAGAAAATTCAAGTATATTTTTACATATCACTCCTTTTCTGACAGCCGATTTTTTTCTTTTACAAAGCCTTGGCAAGTTAATACAAGGCAGATTATCCTGTGTTTAAGACACTCCCCCCCTCCAAAAAAAAAAATGGGCGTGTGTGTGTGTAAACACCTTTCAAAAGACAGCTGAGGAAATAATGAGATATTTTCAAGTCCCAATTATTTTGTAATTGTCTTGCTGAAAAAGTTCACTGTAGCTAAGCCTAAGTGAACCTTTTCAAGGTGTTTCTAAAGCACTATTATCACTGGGATTTATTAACCCATGAGTCTTCCATTTGCTAGAAAGATCTAAGAAGGTATTACGTTGGAAAAAAAAGTCCAAGGTTAGAGCTGGAAAAACAAGAAACTTAGAAAAGAAACTGCTTCACCCTGAGGGCAACCTTTTTTGAACAGCAAAGATTTTTTTTCTTTTAACGGAAATATTTCCACTTCTAAACATTCAAGAAGGTAAAATATTTTAATTCATTTAAGCTAAGTCTGTAACAGGACTACATAAAAATCATCCCACACATTTCAGATTATCTGCATAGTTAATTTACTGAAGATATCCCATATTCATTACATTCCAGAGTGATGTTCAGATAGATTTCTTCCAACAGGTCAAAACATGTTCCCAAGGAGAAAATATATGAGATATTATTTACATTTCTTCATCCATTTCTAAAAATTCTTAAATGTATTGGACAAAACTAATGAGACACATGCACACTTTACGTGTGCAGTTTGGAAGTCAAGCACACTGCATCTAGGAAGTATTGTGGGACTTCTCTATTGTAATAGCAATGCTACTGTAGTATTACTTTGCATTTTTAGGAGGGGAAAGGCATCTTCCAAACCAAGCTACTTCTAGAACAATTATCTCTGAAGTAATGGAAAGACAGCTGTGTTCAGGAAGTAAGTTACATAGTCAACAGACTTGATGAGAAACAGATTCATGGTGACCATATGAATACTTCTAGTGATTCAAAATAAACTGTAAGAAAAACAGCTATACCCAAAGACCCTTTATAGCTTTAAGGTTCTCCAGTAATCAGGTGCTGATTTTACCACTGAGTTTCACAACTTTCTCATATCAAAGAAGTGGGACAAAGGGAGACAAGCTCTCCTTTCTGACAGATTAATTCCCAATCGGTGCATACACTTGACTTAATTTTTAGACCCACTTTGGAAAAGGATCTTCATTTAATAGATTCCAACTGTGAATCAGGTCACATTTTGTCAGAATTACATTTTCTTTTGAAGTCTGGATGACTCTAGCTAGTTGTTAAGCACAAGAATTCATGGTGCAGATGATACTTGTTCGTATCTCAAATACCAACAGTTTAATGTAGTAAAAACAGATTAAAAAAACTATAAAAATATGGTTTAGTCACTACTCCTTCATCACTGACTGCTGCACTTGCCACTGAATTCTATCACTCTTTATGCTACAAAACACAATTTCCTTATTAAAATCAGAAATAACATTAGATCTAGTTCATTATGCTAGAGGTGGAAGGTGAAAAAGGAGTGGACAACTCAGAGGAAAACATGATTATTAGGTGTTAAACATATCTGTCACTAAATAAGTGAGCTAGTTGTTATAGCAAAGTAACCACAGAGCAACTTTGATCAGAAACCAGATGAACAGCAAAATATTTAATTCATGATTAGTAAATTTTATTGTTTAAAACTATTATTAAATCAGAGAGGAACAGAGCTGATTTAGGAATTTTCCAAAAATCCCCTTATTACCCTTAAAGGCAATAGGTAATATTAGCATATTTCACAAAAAACACATTACAGGAAGGTACTTAATCTACAATGAAAAGTAAACTAACTGAAAATGCCTTAAACCGCTTTAATTCTTTATAGTAAAATTTCTTCAAGTATTTTGTTTATGTTTATCTTTGTGCTCTTTGTACATTATTAAGTTTGTATTTTTAAAAAGATTAGAAAATGTCTTAACATATTTTCATAAATTTCTTCCTGCTGGCTGTGCCTTAAGTTTCTCTATTTTAAAAAAGTGCCCTCATATGAAAAAGGAATTTCAAGAATCTTCTCTGTTTTTCCTTTACCAGAAAGTTAACATGCGGGTCCTTTCTGAGTGATATTTCAAGCCATCCTAGTAAAATTCTTGAAGTCCCAAATGAATAATTAAACCAGAGGTTATTTTGTCAGGTAGGATTATGTATTTTTCTGTCCAGAAATATTTCTGTTAGTGAAATTACTTTCTGGTTTAATGGTGCTTCTTTTGCCCTGCATAGGAACTGTTTATAATCAGAAAAGTCATAATAATTCCATCCTATTAGGCTATTACTATGCAAGAAATACTTAGTAATCTAGTGAATGTAAATCTTACTAGCTCAAAAGTGTCGTCCATTGAATAAGGTGAACTCTCATAAATACACGTTTTCCAGCTATGATTTAAAAAAAAAGTACAAATAAAAGTACTTTTTTCTCCTATTGCTACCCATTTCTTATATTTTATTTAAAAATCAGTAGTTTTTATAAAAAGTTAGTTTTCATACTGAGAATGATACCTCTTTAGTGCATCATTTGCCCTTTTTCCTTTTATCATTCCCATTTGTGATTCTACAATGTCTCCATTAGCAATTATTAAATCATATGGAGAGAGTTAATATTTGGGAAATACTCAAGAAGCTTAATCTCATTATTCTAAAACAGTTTGACATACAGAAAGAAGGGTCACATAATAGCTGACTTGTGATATGTCATTCATAGGTTGGGAGCTGTCCTATGACAGTTACCTGGAAATAAGAAAACTGAATGTTATATGCACACTTTAAGCCTTAAGTTCAGCGGAGAATTGAGAATATAAAGAAGAAATTATCTGTTGCACATAAATTGCTCTCTTTAAAAAAATAATTTTCACACCACTTAGAATCTATTATTTAATGTCACCTCCTAAGTAAATGTTTAATTTATAATTTTAAAAAACCCCACCAAAACCGCCACAAAAACCCAACCAAAAAAATGCCTTTCTAAACACCATTTTAAGTACTCATGAGTAATTCTTAAGAAATAGCCATTGGCCTACTGTGCCTTGAAGAAACCTTCACATGCTATTTACATGTGAGATTTCAATGGCAATTTTAATGTCTGTATTTCATTATAGAACTGGCTCTCTGAGCTGCTTTCAGAGATTTCTCAGTTTCTGTCCTTGTGAACAACATATAAACTCTGGCCAGCTGGATTCTTCACAATTTGAAAGAGCAGTAGTGTGTTTATAAGTAGACTTATAAACATTTCAGACATTGTCAGCAATCTAGATTATATGAGGATAATCACAATCAGCAGCATCCCATCTCTCCTAGCGGTGGTTATCGGATCCCCTCAGTTCCTAATTAAGCTTCACCCTATCACCAGATGACATCTGATAAATAGATTTTTTTTTTTGAGGTACTGAAATATTTAGTACTGCCATTCTTCAGATATCCCAGGAAGTTTTTTTGTAATAATTAATTTCTTGGTGCTTTTCTATATTTTCTATTTATTTTTCAGGAAAAATAATCAAGCTAATAGCAAATTCATACCTAAATTCAGACTTGACTGTTATTTATTATTTTTAGGGTGACAAACCCTTTTTCATTCTTCTTATAATTGCATAAAATGCACGGCAGTGGGTAAAATACTATGTTGCTGTAACTACTTCCATATTGAATTAAATTTGGAATGACACCAGCTGTTATCCAAAGAGGTGTCTGTATTAATACCCAGTCTTCTGAAGACTTGCCTCGTTTAGCCGCAAAGCATTCACTTCTGGTTGACTCTCAAAGGATGTGTACACATGGACCCTGCAAAACTGCTTACCAGCAGTGAAATTTCAAGTTAAATAGTAGGCGTATCTAGGAACCGCCCACTTCTGGATGTCCTAGCATTTTCTTTCTGAAATGGCCAGCAGGTAAAGACCCTCTACTCTGCCCTGGTGAGGCCACATCTAGAGTTCTATGTCCAGTTCTGAGCTCTCCAGTTCAAGAAAGACAAGGAACTCATGGAGACAGTCCAGTGAAAGGCTGCAGGGATGATGAGGGGACTGGAACAGCTCTTGTGTGAGCAAAGGCTGTGGGAGCTGTGACTGTTTAGTCTGAAGAAAAAAAACTGAGAGGGGATCTGATCAATGCTTATAAATAACTAAAGGGTGTATGTCAAGAAGACACTTTGCAATGGTGCTCAGTGACTGTCACTCAGGACAAGGGGCAATGGGCACAAACTGGAACACAGGAAGTTCCATCTGAACATGGGAAAAAACTGCTTTACTGTGAAGCTGGCAGAGCAGTGGGAGAGGCTGCCCAGAGAGACTGTGGAGTCTCCTTCTCCGGAGAGATTCAAAACCCGCCTGGATGTGATCCCGAGCAACCTACTCTAGATGATCTTGCTTTTGGGGGAAGGGTGTGTGTGTCTGCGTTGGACTAGATGATCTCCAGAGGTCCCATCCAACCCCACTTGTGATTCTGTGTAGCTGAGAACACAGCTGCTGGGCTCTCCACTAGACCTCTCACACTGTTGGCAATGATCATTCCTGCCTTTCGCTACAGTACAAAGGGTGCCAACTTCTGCCTTGGATGAAAGCAGGTCCTGTGGCCATCTCCCCCTCCCACCTGCACCCCTTAGGCAGCAATGGAGGCTGTGTGGGAAGCAGCCGCTTGCGGTTTTGACCTGCTTCCTCTCCCAGAATAAGCCACATGCCGTAGCTCCACTTAAAGCACAGGCAATGGTATGGTTTTGTTTCTCGGTGCTGCTGAAATGCCAAGCTGGTTATTAAACACACACCCAGACACACACACCCATTTTAGGCAGGTGACACCTGCCACAGGGAACATCCAAAGTAACGCCGTGCACCGCTCAGACCCTGGCCAAGAGTGAGGGAGCCACAGAGAGCGATGCAGGTGGCTGGTAATGCAGAACCTCCAGCAGACATTCAGAGGTGCCGGAGCGTTCTGGAGACCCCCACCCCCGCCGCGGTGGCGGAGAGGGAAGGGGAGGGGAGGGGGAAAGCTGACCGCCCTGCGTGCCCTGAGCCTCACCCTTGGCCCGGCCGCAGCGCCCCCTGGCAGCGGCGGCTGCAACGCGGCCCCGGCGCGTTATCGCCAATAACCACCGCCACCTCCCGCCGGGGGGCGGAGCCAAGCGCTCATTTAAATAACTCGGCGGCTTATTTGCATGCCGCCAGGATGGCTGGCCCTGGGATTGGGCAGCTCCGCGGCAGCCCCCGCAGCCGGCCCCTGTGCCCACGGAGGGGGCGGGGTCAGAGAGAGGGGAGGGTCCAGGGGGCTTATTTGCATAACGGCCCGGCGCGTGCGACGGAGGGAGGCGGTGTTGGCGTCTGGAGCGAGTTCCGATTTTGAACCCACGGCGGTAGCAGCTGGAAGGCGGGAGCGGTGGCGGCCGCCGAGCACTGAGCCAGGAGCTGCCGGGGGACGCGGGGACACAGGTATCGCACGGCCCTTCCGGGGCGCGAACACTCCGCGCGGAACGCTGCCCCGCGCGGCGGCGGCGGCGCTGGTGGCGGCGGCGCTGGCGGCAGTGCTCGCGGCAGTGCGCATGCTCCGGGACTGCAGCTTTGCACACGCGCCGCTGCGCTCACCCACATTCGCTCACAAGAGCAGCGCAGCTACGCGCGGGCTGCATGGGAGCACGTGACTCAGCTCCAGTGCAGGCGGCGGCGCGCATGCGCGTTAGCCTTTTCACGCAGAGGTGGCAGCAGGTGGGGAGCGGGGTGCGGAGAGGCGTTTTCCTCCGCCCCCCAGGTGTGGAGGGATCCCTGCGGCGGCTGCTGCGGGTCACAGGTAGGTTTTTCGTGGGGCAGGGCACACAGCTGGGGCGTTGCGCTCTATCCTGAAGGCGCAGAGAGCTGGTGACACCAGGAAGTTGCCTGACCGCATTCTCTCGTGTGTGTTGGTGAGGCAGGCATGCTTTGTACACCGCCTTCGGGAGGTGTTTGGGTGGGGCAGCGGTGTAGCTGGCTGGCACCTCAAGAGCAGTTCCGTGTTCCCTGCCCACAGCGTGGTCTGGGCGGTGCTGCATGCAGCCAGGGATATCCGTGCAGTGGGTGTGGATGTCGAGTGTGGTGGCAGGAGGAAGGCTGTAGAAGCAGTGAGGAGAATCTAGATCTTCTCAGTACCGCGTTTAGTAGCATGCTGCTGAACTTCAAATTAAGGTGTTTTTTAAGCATATTAATGTGCTGCTTTGCTAGAAATGAGGGTGGGACAGTAGAAAACAACAACCAAAAAGGGACTGGTTGTGCCTTGCTTATGTGATGTCATCAGTAAGCAAAGCCAGAGCGGTTACACTGCATCGTTGTGGAAGCCCACATCAAACAATATGTGAAAAGTTAAGTTTTGAGTAGTATATTCATGTAAAGAAGGTACGTGTGAGCCTCTGATGTTTTCTGAAGTTAGCATTCAAAATATTGAAACTATTTTCATGGCTAAGCGTTTCAGATTTGAATTCTGATGAGATATTGGGGCCTGTTAGAGCTGTAGCATTGTCCTCGAGCAGTTTTTACTTTTAGCGGGTTCTATCCTCCTTATTCGATCTCCTAATCTTCGATGGATATGTAGTGGCACTACTCACATTAGAATATTTTGTTGCATAACAGTAATCTTGAAATAAATCTACTTCTTGTAATAGCAATGTGACCCTTAAGACAGACTTGTTGGATGGAAAAAATGGATGGATTTGTTGGTTGAAAAATGTTCTCTTAAAGAATGAGCAGCTCACCTGTTCTAGGCAGCAGCCAATGAGCTGAAAGCTGCAGCCTTCGTGCAGTCACAGAAAAATAACACTTGTACAGCTTAAGATGCTGTCTAATTGGTGGAAGTGAGAAATGTTAATAAATAAGTTTGGTCAATATCACAGATTATACAAGCAAATACAATTTGTTATTAACAAATTTGTTGGAATTTGCATATGCAAGATCAGGATATTCTACGAGCAAGTAATTTGGCTCTCTCTTGCAAATCAAAATATATTTTCAGCCATTATCTGTTATAGCAGCTTGTTGTAGCTACAATTATTAGTTATTAATATGCAATTATTGTTGACATAATGATTAGTTTTTTAAAATCGTGGTGAATGTGCCTAGATTCTGCTTAAATCTGAAATTAATAATTTAAATATGAACTCTGTACACAAACAACATCAATGTAAGAAGCAAGCCAGGTTTTCTGATTAGGTACTGTTTTGTGCAGTCTTACTGGAGGGTTTTAAGGGCAGTAATGCCTTGAATATTAAGTTTTCGGGGGGGGGACACGACAACAAAAACACAACCTGCTGTTTGATATGTGATCTTGGGTGGGTAATTTCTGAGTTTTCAGATCTGTGAAATGGAGATAATGGTAGCTGTCAGTCCATCATAAAATGACATCACTAATGATTGCATGAAGACTTGTGCAATTCATGAATCATGCCAAGTAAGCCCACTATTTATTCATTGAGTCTGTCAATTATCTTACTATTTTATGTGCTCTGGAGAAATCAAGTTCTTATGTGCACTTAATCCAGAAAGAAATTATAACTTTGGATAGTAATACATTTTTTTTATAAATGCCAAATAATTAAAATATAGAAAAACTTGGTTCATCACTGCGTATAGGTAATGGCCTGTTATATGTTCCTTTCCAAAGAATTTCAAGAGAATTTCTTGTTCTCATCATTATGTTCTCAGTTTAGTAGATGTAATGTGTTGCATGGAGTAAAAGGCTTTTTATCAGCTCCAGCCTTGCTACCAAGTGTACTAGTGCTGAACTGATATTTTCTGTGATAATGTGGAACAGTGTTGTATTTTGCTGTATTAATTAATTTAACAAGACTATCTTGAATGTTGTGTAGGCTCGAAACTGATCACGCTTAACAGAATTGATTCACAAAAGGATACAATTATATATATCAATTGAAACAGTCATGTTTCTGCTTTTATTGAGAGACCTCTTAATTCTCATTTCCTATCCATTATGAGGTCTGTTTCCAGTAAAATGCTATTCCAAATAGATATGTGTACATGTTGGATTCTGCCATAATTTTCTGATACCTCCTGCTTTAGTCTGTATCGTTATGCCCATTTCACATAGTTAGAACTGCAATACTAACTGTACTATATTAGTTTTCTTGTAAAGGCTCCTTTAGTAACGCTTCCAGAATTTGGGGCATAAAGATAGGAAATATGGTCTAATATACACATATGTTTACCCCCCACCTCAGCATGGGAAGTGATCTAGGTAGCCAAGAAACTGAACAACTGATGTATAAAAATAGCTTAATTATAAATATTGATTTAACACAGTTTATTGTAAACAGAAATAGTTTACACATATGATTTAAAAAAATTTTTTTTTAAAATCCTGTTTTAGTAAGTAAATCATCATTTTCATTGTGTGGGTTTGTGATTTTTGGGAGAAGACATTTTTTTCCTGCTACAAACACATAGTATTTCCTCAGTGAAAATTAACTGGCTAANTAACGCTTCCAGAATTTGGGGCATAAAGATAGGAAATATGGTCTAATATACACATATGTTTACCCCCCACCTCAGCATGGGAAGTGATCTAGGTAGCCAAGAAACTGAACAACTGATGTATAAAAATAGCTTAATTATAAATATTGATTTAACACAGTTTATTGTAAACAGAAATAGTTTACACATATGATTTAAAAAAATTTTTTTTTAA
>VZTU01024269.1:29957-46101 GCA_013400835.1 Zapornia atra | reverse complement strand
GATTCTGTGATTCTGTGAACTAGAGCAGGTTGCCCAGGTCTGTGTCCTCTCAGGTTTTAAATACCTTGAGGGCCAATCTCCACAACCTCTCTGGTCAAGCTCTTCCAGAATTAGGCTGCTTTATCGTGGGGATAGGACAAGGGGCAACGGCTGCAAGTTGGAGCATAGGAAGTTCCGCACCAACATGCGGAAGAACTTTTTCACAGTGAGGGTGGCAGAGCACTGGAATAGGCTGCCCAGGGAGGTGGTGGAGTCTCCTTCTCTGGAGATATTCAAGACCCGTCTGGATGCCTATCTGAGTGATATGTCCTAGGGAGCCTGCTTTGGCAGGGGGGTTGGACCCGATGATCTCTTGAGGTCCCTTCCAACCCCTACGATTCTATGATTCTATTCTATGATTCTATGATTATTCTTATGTTCATGTGAAATTTCTGGTTTTCAGTGGATGCCCATTTTCTCTTGTCCTGTCAGTGGGCATCACTGGGAAGAATTAGGTTCCCATTTCTTCATCGCTTCCCATCAGATATTTATAAATATTGCTAAGATCTGCACCCCTTTGACAGGCCCTCAAACCTTCTCTTCACTAGACTGAAATATTCAAGGTCTTTCAGATTGTCCTTGTACTAAAGGTGCTCACTCCCTTATCATCTTCATGTTCCTGCACCAGACTCTCTCAATATGTCTCCAACACTCTTCTGCTGGAAAGCCCAGAATGGGACACGTTCATTAGTGCTGAGGGGAGAAGAATCATCTCCCACAAACTGCAGGCAATGCTTTTTCTTTTCTTACCCAGGATGCTGTTGCCCTTCTTTGCTGTCACGGTACAATTCTGATTTATGATTAAATTGTCTGCCAGGACCATGAAATTCTTTTTTGCAAAACTGCTTTACAGATGGTCAGCCTCCAGCATTTTTAGTGCGTGGATTTATTGCCCTCCCAATACAGGACTTGGAATTTCCCTTTATTCAACTCCATGAATTCCTCTTGGCCCACTTCTTTAGCCTGTTGTGGTCCTTGTTAACAGCAGTGCAACGCTTTGGCCTTTTAGTCACTCCTTGACATTTTGTAACATTTGAAAACTTGCTGAAGGTGAATAAAAGGGTAGATTTTCAAATGTGAGAAACACAGCTATTCAGCAAGGGCATGCTGAAAATTTATATTCTTTCTGGTTTAAGTCTTAATGAGATAGGCATGATTTGAGTAAATCTGTTCTTACACACTTAGACCCTTGGATAACTGTAATCAAAATGATCCACTGCTTACCAAAGATCAGGACATAAACTTAGAATCCTACTAATACGACTTCATGTGCACATAGAAATTTCTCTCTCATATCATGAAAGTAGGATGCAACTTCCCAGAAATATATTCATCTCCCATTTTAGATGTCCAGTTGTCCAATATATTTTCATAGGGCTGGCAGATATGGTACATTGTCAGCTACAAAAAAATCAGCACACTTTTAGAAAGGCAAATAGAAATCAATTGGGACAGTCTAGCATATTGAAGCTGTCACTGAATACAAGGACACAGGTGTTTAAATCCCATTTCAGGCATCCAAAGTATCTCAGACTCAATGGTAGGTTAGCTGGCATTTTCTCAAATCAGTCTTGAACTAGGCTACTAAGCTGTACTTAACTGATTTAATGAATTCTAGTACTGTAGTCTGGAATGAATTCTAAAACCCCTAAGTTTCCTGTAGAAAGACAAAATATATTTAGGAATCTGTGGTGGTTTTGGCCCTAACGAAAGGCCAAATACCCACCAAGCTGCTCGCTCAATTCCCCCTTCAGCCGAAAAGGGGAGAAAATAGATATTGGGAGGTTTAGGACCTGAGATAAGGACAAAGGGATCACTCTCCCATTAGTGCAATGGGCAAAACAGACGCAGCATGGAATAAAGGAAAGAAAAAGTGATTTATTGCTATTTCCTACAACTAAAACACCCAGTGAACTGGAACGAGACAAGAAGCGACCAGGTCTTCAAGCACCTTCCCCCCAACCCTCCCTTCTTAGCAAACTTTAAACTCATCACAATTTTACTCCCTTCTTCCCCCCCCCCCAGCATGGCGCAGGGAGGGGCAGGGAATGGGCAGTGGGGTTCCGGCGATCCCACACAAGCGGCTTTTCTTCCCCAGATATTACCACTTCTACTTCCCCCCCACCCCTCGCCTCTTTGCACTCTTGACTTTAATCATAGATTCGCTCCCTTCTTCCCTCCTGTTCACAGTACAGGGAGGGGCAGGGAATGGGGCGTGGAGGTTTTCAGTCCGTTCCTCTGGAGCTGTCTTCCATCTCAGNGCTGATATCTGGGTCCAGACCCCCTGGCCTGGTCCCCCGCAAAGTCACAAGTCCCCTGGCAAACCTGCTGAGGTGTGGATCAATCTTCACAGGGCATAGATGTCTCTGCTCCCCGTCCTCATCCATGGGCTTCAGGGGGACACCCGTTTCACCATGGTCTCCACCACGAGCTGCAGGGGAAACTCTTTCTGCATTCTTCATTCCCCCGCTCCTGCAGGCCTGGCCTTGGCGTCTGTGCAGCTTGTTACATCTTCTCACTCCCGCTCCGGTGGCAAAGTGCGCCTGCCAGCAGTTTTTTTTTCTCCTGTATGTGATTCACAGAGGCGCTATGACCAGCTCTGATAGGCTTAGTCTCAAATTTGGCCTTGCATGTACCAATGTTTTCAAAATATGGGGCTTGCAGAAAGCTGTAACTGCAGCTTACAAAAGCCATTGAAGCAGCACAGTTACACCAAACTGCAACAGAATCTCAACATGACGTTTTATGAAACACTTCAAGGAATATAACTTTCAGATTGGAAAAGGTTCTAATATCCTAAGTCTTTAGGTAAGATGGAGGAGACAGAAACTGGTTGAGTTCTTCAGTTATTGGGTTAGAGGCATGTCCCCTTTTGTGATTTGTCTCCTAGTAAATCACAAATTCTGTTCTGGGACCATGATAAAATAGGTAAGGAAAGTGATAAAATAGGTAACTATTGAGTGCTCTGAATCAAATTTGTTTGTATGGTCATACACAAGACTTTATTCTAGGAAGTTAACGTTATAGATTGAACTTTGTTTATGCTAAGGAGAGCATGAAAACCAAGTCTGCCTCACTTTCTGAATAAGTGTATGTAACTAGAAATGCAAGGACTGGGGCTTTTGGAAGGAGAGTGAGACAGGTTTTCTTTTTGTGATAGGTTATTCTTGACTGGCCACCAGGTATTCAGCAAGCTGCAATTATCAATTGTCCTCCATCAACTGGACAGGGAGAGAAAATACAATGATAAACTCATGGGTTGATATACCAATTACTGCCACAAGAAAAACAGACAGCAAAAACAAACTTGAGGTAAGAAAATGAATTTAAATTATTGCAAATTATTTGTAATCAGAGTAGTATTGACCCTTCTGTTGTGGGTTGAAGATCAGCGGGTACCTATTGCTACCATGACGGTGCACAAGATGACAATGGCTGAAATACAAATACGGAGACGCTTGGCAGATTGATTACATAACTCTTCCACAGACATGCCAAGGAAAGCGGTATATGCTCACAATGGTAGAAGCAACTGCCAGCTGGCTACAAACTTATCCTGTGCCCAATGCCACTGACCAGCACACCATCCTGGGTCTTGAGAAGCAAGTCCTCCGGCTACAGAAAGAATCGAGTCAGACAATGGAACTCATTTCTGGAATAAACTCATAGACACCTGGGCCAAAGAACATGGCACTGATTGGGTGCATCGTATACCCTAACATGCACCAGCCTCTGGGAAAACTGAGAGGTACAATGGACTGTTAAAAACTACACTAAAAGCAATGGGTGTTGGAACCCTAAAAAAACTAGGATATGCATTTAGCCAAAGCCTCCTGGCTAGTTAATTCCAGGGGGGTCTACCAATCGAGCTGGTCCTACCCAATCAAAATGCCCACATACTCTAGAGTGGGATAAAGTCCCTGTTGTGCACATGAAAAACCTGATGGGGAAGACAGTCTGGGTTGTTCCTGCTTCAGGCAAAGGCAGACCCATTCGTAGGATTGCTCAGAGACCTGGGTGCACTTGGTGGGTGATGAGAAAGGATGGGGAAGTCCAACGTGTAACCCAAGGGGATTTAATTTCAAGTTAGGATAGACACTAAATTGTTGGTGTATAACAAAATCAGTCCATGGCAGATGGTATAAATAATAGATAAACAATATGGTATGAACCTCCTAAATCAACTGAAAATGTAAGATCTGGGCATGATGTAGATGGTGTGGGAAAAAGGATGGATGACTTCCTGGTTCTGGCCAGGCTAGAGTTAACCTCCCCAGGCAGTCAGCACAGGTGAACTGAGTTAGCCTGGGTTTCCACAACACCTGACAACACTCCTCCATAAGAAGGGCTGGTCAAAGAGAGATGCTCTGGGGTGTTTCCAGAGCAGTTCAAGTGTGGCTGGGGCATTGGGTCAGACCTTGTATCAGTGCAGTACTCTGTGTTATCATCGGGTGTGAGTGTAATTTTTCATGGGCTGTTATTGTCCCCCTTTCACGGTGATTTTTGTCAGTAAACTGTCTTTATCACAACCCATGGAATTTCTGTCTGTTTCTCCTCTGGGAACAAGTGAGTGGCATGTGGTGCTCAACCACTGAACCACCACAAGTGAGAAATAAGAAAAAAAACCCTATAAACATCTTCTTCCCACACCTCCCTTCTTCCCAGGTTCAACTTCATTCCTAACTCTTCTACCTTTTCCTGAGAAGCACAGGGGGATGGAAATGCCAGTTGCAGCCAGTTTGTAACACTTTGTCTCTTCTGCTCCTTCCTCCTCATACTTTTCTCTTGCTCCAGAATGGGGTGTCTTCCACAGAATACAGTCCTTCATGGACTACTTCAACACTAGTCCTTCTTCAAGAAACCCAGAATGGGTCCTTTGCAGTCTTTCAGGACCAGACTGCTCCAGCGTGGGTCTTCCACAGGCCATGGGTCCTGCCAGCAAACCTGCTCCTGCATGGGCTCCTCTCTCCATGGGTGGCATGGAGCCTTCTCTGACATGGGCTCTCCACAGGGTCACAGCCTCCTCCAAGCTCATCTACCTGCTCCAGCACGGGGTCTTCCACAGGCTGCAGTTGGATATTTGCTCTACTATTACCCTCCATGGGCTACAGAGGGACAGCTTGACTCATCATGGTCTTCTCAACGGGCTCCAGGGGGATGTCTACTCCAGAACCTGGATCACCTCTTCCCCTTCCTTCTTCAGGGACCTTGGTGTCTACATAGTGGTTTTGTTTTTTTTTTTTTTTTTACATATTCTCACTCCTCTACCCCAAGCACTGTGCAACATATGTTATCCTTTCTTAATTATATTGTCACAGAGGTCCTACGAATGTAACTGATAGGCTCAGCTTTGGCCAGCAGTGGGTCCAGAGCTGGTTGGAATAGGCTCTGTTGACACTGAGGCAACTTCTGGTGTCTTCTCACAGAAGCTACTCTTGCAACGTGTGCTGCTGCCAAAGCCTTGTCACATAAACTGAATACACTCTTGTTTATTCAAGTCCCTATGTAGAGGTGGGTGCCTGCTTATGTACTAAAGAACTTAAAACATTGCAGCTAAGAAAATAATTTTCATGGTTTGGGTCATATATTTAGTCTAACCTATACTTTCCTCTAATGCCCTTCTAGGAATAGAAATTCAGTTTTTGACATAATGTAGGCCACAAATGCATCTGATCTTACCACAGTAATAGAATTTTCTTAGCACTGGCAAAGAAATGTTGCATCGAAATGAGTCCTATGATACAAACTTGGACATTGTTCATAAATGAATTCTTGCCCCTAGGGCAAATTATCTGTTGGTTGTCCCAGGGAAACAAGCCGTATCTGAAGACAAATGAGTCCCAGCACTCCAGTCTTATACAGGCTATCTCCTCTGTTCATACAAAACCTGTTCTTCCTCATACCTTGCAGGCTGCAGGATGTGGTCTGTCATATTTATGACACACCTCAACAATAAAAATGTTTGTTATTAAAGCAAACCATAAAGCAGATGTATGAAGCCTAGAGAGAGAGGAAGCACATTTTATGGTATTACTTTGAACACATTCTCTGCAAATGAATCAAGTTGGAAAGCCATTTGAATACTGTTCATACAAAGTATCTAAACCGGCACATGAAAATGCATTTTATTTTCATTTCAGTTGTAATAGCTTCAGTGTAATTCTGTTAACCTTGCTGTATTTCAGGATAACTAAAGTAGAAGTTCATTTACATACATAATTAATTTGTTTATATTTGAATACTGGTCTTGTCACATTATATATTAATGAAATAGCAAGCTAAGGAGCAGCTTAAGGACTTTTCCTACTGTATACATTTCTTTCAGAGTAAAATAATCACCTTATTAGTACTCTGTGTGTATCAGGGCCACACATACACTTTGGTTTGAAATTCAGTTCTGGTAGTCTCCAAACCTTGAGGGAAACGGTGTTTGAGTGGGTACTGTCAGCAGAGTGTCACGATAATTGCATATGTAACTGTATCTGCAATTACAACTAGTTAAAACATCTCAAGTTCTAATGTGGTCTTGCTTACACTCTAGATGTTTTTTTAGCCGTACTACTTAATAGAATATTTCTGAATTTTACTTGTATGAGGTCAATTAAAGAAATAAATTTATTTTCTTGAGTTCGAAGTGAATGGGGTTTTAAGTCTGAATGTAGGAGTAGAGGGACCAGTGTATAGAACATTGGAGATAGAACACCATTTTCCCCAGAAGGGGACATGAAAACATGGCAGATCCAGCTAGAACCAGCTATGCTGATACTGCCAGTGATGTGATGATGACAAAGAAATTACATAGAAGTAAATTAGGTCGCTTCTTGGACATAGCCACTGCTTATGAAAGTAGTCAGGTGTGACTAGTGAGGCCATCAAAGAGGCAATTAAATGAGCCAAATAGAGACTTGACTGGCCATTTACAGTCAGGACACCTTCAGCAGTAGTAAAAGCCACCAAAATAAAAACCCTCATAAAATCAGAAGGCAAATTATGCAACCAGAAAAGACTTAAAGTGAGAGATTTGATTAAAGTAATTTGCCCCATTTATGGTGATGGAAGTACTAAATGTACTTGAAGAGTTTACCCAGAATGGAAATTACCTGAGGCAGAAGAGGAAGAATTCATTTTCATATTTACAGCCCTTTAGAGATAAAGACTACTGTTTCTGCTTTTGTCATCTCTTGTGGGTTAAAGAATGCCTCTTAAACCTAGGTCAGAGAATCTCTTTACCAATATATAGACAAGGTTTGCTTTAGAGAGTCCAAGCAAACTAGAAGCTACCATCTTCACTGATAACTGTGTCAGCATTATCATTACTAGTAGGAATTTTTGTCTTATTTAAAGCTGAATTTTCTGAAATCCCATTCCAACTCCTCTATTTTTATTCTTTTCTCAGTAATGTCAAAATCCTCCTTCCTTCCATCTCAACTTTTGCTCAGTATTTAATTATCCACAGTCTTGGATCCAGTCAACTTCTTCAAATTGTTTTCTCATAAATTACCAGCTTATTAAGCTCTGCAGTCAGTGTTTCTTGGAGTTCTCCGGATCACTTTAGAGCTACTTTGAATTTTTGCTAATGATTTATTAAGGAGTGGATATCCACTGTATCCACTGAGGTATAAGAGTAGATAAGAGTACACACGTATAAGAGTACATAATATTACAGCAAAAGATGTACTGACACTGTGGAGCAAGATGATTTCACTTTTGTAGGATTTTCTGTGGCAGATTTTACTGAGCATTACACTAAGATTATATAATGAGACAATTATCTAGCATAATCGCTATATCCTTTGACTCATTCCTTTTCAAGACTAAACATTCAGTTGTGTAAATATAGACTTTTATTTGCTCCAGATGCAACCTATCTGGGCATTTTTTAATGGAAAGGGAAGTAACCACTTCTTCAAGAGCTTTAAACATTTTTGTAGCTATGTTGCACCTCATTATTTATTGAATCTGCAATCTGTTATCTATACATTTGCCATAATGATTTCAGTCTAGATTATTTATTTAAAAAGATTTATTCAACACAATTGAGGGTGCTTAACTGGAAGTACTTATGAATAGCTCCCATGTAACACCTACAGCTTTAGATCCTTTAGTAAGCCATTTTAAAGATACATTATTTATATCCTCCTAATTTCAAATAAGGTAAATTTAAATCAAGTGCCATTTTGTGCTAGGTCAGATACTGTAGCGATGCTGAAATATTCTACACCACAATTATAGCTTTGATTAACCAGAATGCATTTCTTAGAAAACGGACAGCAAATTTCTTCATTTCTATTTAAACCTTCTAAAACTGGCACAGTATATGGCAATTTTTGCCTCTAAATATCTTTTGGCAGAGCCCCAGATTAATCATATGAAATTCCTTGAGCTTGACATTGTGCTGTCACCACTCCTTACTTAATGTTGTTTCCAATATTTTCTCAGTACTGGAAAAACTTACCAATACTCTAATCCTTTGAAATTATAATTTTTTTTCAAGACTCATTAAAAGCAATAAAAATAATTTGAATGATTTATAGGCTAAAGTTTTTAGGGGTTTTGCGAGTACACTTCCTGTCATTATTGCATTTTAAAATTATTCCTTCACTTTTTTTTTTTCAAGGTAAAATACTTTGAGGTATATTTTTGTGGTCCAAGAAGGAAAAGTTCTTTATTTTCTAAAGAACTATGACTTGATTATTTGATCTTCTATGATTTCCACCTGGACAAAACCTAAAAAATTCAGTGGTGTTGATAATCAAATATGAATTAATATAGAATATTATGGATTCCAGATGAGATAAACTCAGAGGAAAAAAACCCAACAAACCAACCTGCTATTGTCTCATACTGCAAACTCACCATAGAACTTGTTGGAGATCTGTGTTCCTAAATCACCTTTCATTAAAGAGTAAGTTTCCTCCTTATTCTGGAGCACTATGAATTACTGGAGCATTTTAAGCTCTGGAATTTGGGGGTCCTTTTTCCAAAAGGTCTAACCTGAAGACTATTATGTTTTGTTTGTATTCAGAGCCCTCTTCTGTCATGATGTTTATCTTAGGGAAAGGTAGGGCAAGGGAGGGAAGAAGTGAACCAGTGTGGTAATCAGCTTCATTGCTTTCTCTTTTCAAATTAGCTGTTGCCTGAAGTAGCTTAACTACATAGACTACAATTCCAGCTCCCTGTTTTTTTGTTTCATGCTTATGTGCATTTCTGATCCCTGCCTGCTTTCCAGGGGAAACTAAGCCAGTTGATTTTGTCTTCTGAGAGAAGGTACATCAGGAGACAGAGAGAAAATTAACTACAAGGGTATCACTTCAGGGTTGAGAGAAGCAAAAACAGAAGCAGTGCCCAGCTTCTACAAGTATGTTCTTTGCTTTGGTAACTTCATGTGTGAGCAAACAATTCAAACAAGTTACTACACTTTAATGAAATGTATGAGCTACAGTAGTTATCCATGCATCCTCCTAACTTATCCTACTTGTGAAAAAAAATGTGTGAGCTGAGACTACCCTCATCATGTTTCAAAAGTTGTTACAATTGATGTTAACTTATGCACTATATTTTACCAGAAGGGAAATTTATGCATGATTATTGGATTATGAAGAATTTAGTCTTTGGATCACACAAACATGCTTTAAAAAATAAAAAAAGAATCAAACACAACCAAACCATTTTTAAACAATAGTGAAACTTCTCACTGCTTCAGGAGCATCTACTCTGTGGATACATACTGTACCTAAGGTGAAGATTTCCAACTTGCTGTGAATGAGTGCAGTACGCATTTGGCATCCATCATATCTTTTGTCTGCAACAAAAACTAAGGCAGCCAGGAATCCCTTTTGCCCTTAAAACAGCAAACATTTTGAGTCCTCTTAGGAAGGACCTGAGGGCACCTTCAAGGAATAATCTCCAGACTATTTTCTTTTCTCCCTATTTGATGTCACTGAAATGGCAAATAGAATAGCTGAAGGCTACATACAAATGTTGCTGCCTGTGGACTGGGCACACTGCAGATTCCCACTACCATCCAGGAATACCACCAGGCTTGCCCCAGAGCTAGCCTTTGGGGTGATTCAATAAGCAAACAAGATAGATGGGCAGCTCTGCTGGCCTTGAGGCTGCCCTGAGGGCTGTTCTACAGAGTAACATAGAGACAGCATCTGAAACTCTGTATGTGATCACTGAAGAAGCCTGTAATTTCAGAGCTGTTGCTCCAGGCTCTTGGCAGACCACTTGTACCTTGCTAAACTGTCAGTTCACACTTTCAAAGTCTTTAGAAACTGTATACCAGTGTGTTCAGCTAAGAGCTACAATGGAGATGGGAACATGAGTGGTGGAAGAGATATAGGATTGATGAGTATTTTAAAGAGGGAAAAAAAACCCAAACACCAAATGTAATTTGGTAACAGCATTTTGGAGACACTGTCACAGAATATAAGGCTGTATGAGAAAAGATGTAATCCCCTTGTCCTGTACTGGAGCTATGTGTGCCGGGCATTGCCTTCGATTTTGACTAGAACTTTTCTTGCATTCTTTCACTTCCGAACAATTAGAAAATTAACCCCTGTTTATTCACAGAATCACAGAATCTTAGGGGTTGGAAGGGACCTCAAGAGATCATCGGGTCCAACCCCCCTGCCAAAGCAGGCTCCCTATCTCATATTACATAGATAGGCGCCCAGACGAGACTTGAATATCTCCAGAGAAGGAGACTCCACCACCCCCTGGGCAGCCTATTCCAGGGCTCTGTCACCCTCACTGTGAAAAAGTTCGTCCGCATGTTGGTGCGGAACTTCCTATGCTCCAACTTACAGCCATTGCTCCTAGTCCTGTCCCCACAGGACACCCCTGAAAAGGACACCACTGAAAAGGGGCTGGCCAATTCCCCCTGCATCCCATGCCTTAGATATTTATAAACACTAATTAGGTCCCCCCTAAGTCTTCTTTTCTCCAAACTAAACAGTCCCAGTTCACTCAGCCTGTCCTCATACAGGAGATGTTCCAGGCCCTTAATCATCTTCGTAGCCCTTCTCTGGACTCTCTCCAGGAGGTCCCTGTCTTTTTTATACCAGGGAGCCCAGAACTGGACACAATACTCCAGGTGGGGCCTGACCAAGGCAGAGTAGAGGGGAAGGATCACCTCCTTCGACCTGCTGGACACACTCTTCCTGATGCATCCCAGGATCCCATTGGCTCTCTTAGCCACCAGGGCACACTGCTGGCTCATAGCCAACCTGTCATCAACCAGGACCCCCAGATCCTTCTCCATAGAGCTCTTCTCCAGCATGTCATCTCCCAGCCTGTACTGATACAGTCAGTTATTCCTCCCCAGGTGCAAGACTTTACACTTGCTCTTGTTGAATTTCATTAGGTTTCTCCCTGCCCAGCTCTCCAGCCTGTTCAGGTCTTGCTGGATGGCAGCGCAGTGTTCCTGCTTGTCAGCCACCCCACCCAGCTTTGTATCATCGGCGTACTTGCTGAGGGTGGATGCTATTCCCTCATCAAGGTCGTCAATGAAGATATTGAACAGGACTGGACCCAACACCGAGCCCTGGGGAACACTGCTAGTCACAGGTCTCCATTCAGATTCTACTCCACTGATCACAACCCTCTGAGCCCGGTTTGACAGCCAGTTCTCAACCCACCTCAATGTCCACTCATCTATCCCTTGTTCTCTCAGCTTTTCTATCAGGATGTTGTGGGAGACAGTGTTGAAAGCCTTGCTAAAGTCAAGGTAGATGACATCCACTGCTCTCCTTCCATCCACCCAGCCGGTGATGAGATCATAGAAGGCTATGAGATTGGTCGAGCACAATCTCCCCTTGGTGAATCCATGCTGACTGCTCCTCATGACCTTATTCTCTTCCAGTTGTATTCAAGTCTTAAATAGAATACCTAATATCTCAATATTTTTCTTACATATATAACTTTAAGAAGACATGGAAGTGAAAAAAAAAATAATTACGGTTTTGGCCCAGTAGATAGCACTTTTTCACAGAATCTTGTCTAGTTGGTCTTATTTGCATGCAATATTTGTAGAAGAAAAGTGTGTAGTGGATTTAATGGCTTTTTTCTTACTGAATTTACTAGTTTATGGACTTATAAATACAGTATCATTTGATGGATAGTGCTAGAGAACAAGCTTATCAGCTCGTTAAAATCTTGCCAATATAAACCGCAGTTAGTGAAAGAGAAGGCATTGTGTTACACACCTTGTCATTCAGCTAAAGGTTTCTACCCATTTGCAATAATTTAAAATGTCACATTACAGGAGTTTAATTAGTTTAATTGCTGTTCTTGGTGTTCTAGATGAGTTCAGGCTTGGATAGTATTCTGAATACTTAAAATTCTCCTGGAGTTTGTCTCATCATAAGTTGAATGGCATCAAGCTGCTGCTGGAAAGCAAGAAGCAGTAACAATGTTATGTGGTGGCACATGATGGGGGATTTAAGCAAAGTAACCCCCACACACTTTAAATTAAAAATTCACATTTGCAAATCTCAAAGCAGGCTCTCCTGAATAACATTTTCCATTAATCCATTATGAAGAGCCATAGAAATGTATTAGGCTAAATCATTTCCCATATAATTATCCTGTTTAAACAAGACTGTTGCTTAAAATCCTTGGCAGGTATATAATATTATAAATACAAATCTCCTTTGAATTCTGTGTTAGGGTTTATGAATTCATGAAGCAAAAAAATTAAATTCTCAGGGTCTATTAGGCCATACAGAACCATGAGACATAAATGAAGACTGGAAAGCATCAGACCACAACTTTAAAATTTTTGATTTAATAGGAATGAACATTACCTTGCTTAACAATACCATATCTATACAAGAAGTCACATCGCCTTATTCCAAATAGCTACTATAAATGCCAGGTTTCTTTCGATCTAATCATTGGATTTTGTTTGCTTGTGAATTCTGTTCTTTCTCACTTGTGAAAAGAAATGAAAGTACCTAAGAACTTCCATTTGTGAGGCCTGAAAGTCTCTTCCTCTTGCAGATTTATTTACTGCTGAATCTTGTTCCTAGTAACACTGAAGAGCTGGACATGTGAGTGATTTTTTTTTTCTCAATTTGAATCCAGTAAAAAAGTTACATTTGACTTATATTTAACTTCTCAATTGCCATGCTTTTCGCAATGTACACACATGAGAATATGGGCAAATTTACAGGACACATATGACTTGTGTTTAGAGTACAAATTACACCATGGGCAAAAGACAGCTAGCAAGTAGCAACTTGCATGCATTATTCTCATGCAGGCTTGGCTGCAGTTTAGCATACATTTGTTTGGACTTTCTGTTTGTAGCACTCTGAGATTACAGGGTTCCTTCATTTTATACCTAAAATCATGTGAATAAATCAAGTGTGTTTGCAGCAGTGCTCATATACGTGAAGCTGTAACCCACAAAAATATATATACTTTTGTTCCACTAATATTTCCTAGGTGTAGGTGCATTTTTTCAGTCTGAAATTGTTCAATCAAGGTTTCATTCAAATCATTTCAAGGTTTGAATGATTTTTTTAAGCTGTGTTCTCACCTTCATTTGTTAATTTTTTATGGATATTCTGCCAGCTGAGAAGCATTTGCTGAAGGAAAAAAAAAAAAATTCTGCAAATGTTAAAGAAACTACATAGAAATTCATTCCTGACTTAATAATGTTTAGGCAACTGAATTTTTTATTACAGGATGTAGACCTAATGTCCATTTCACTATATGCTCTCATTTAATCTGATTTCATAAACTTTCCTCAGTGTCATCAAGTCACTTGATTTCTCCTTCTCATAGCACTTTACCACACTAGAAAGTGGTCTAATGCTTACTTTCTCATTTAACTAAAGCTGAGGTTTAAATTGCTTCAGACAGAATCTTCTTTTGCTCTTGTGTAATGTTTGACTGAGAACTCTTTTAAGACTTGAACTGACTTTCACTAGTTGCTCATATAGCTTCTCACATTTTTGGTGCCCTAAATTTGATAGTGTGCAGTAAATGGAAAAGCCTGTACCTTTTCTTGTTTATTTTTTTCTTGTTTAATTTTTTATGTTTATTGTATGATAACGTGAAAACCTACATGTCTTTTTTTTTTCCTTGGGAATTTGAAAAACTTGACTCACCCTAGAGGAACGGAACCAAAATGTCAGATTGGCACTGTGATAACATGTGGGGCAAATTACTTTTGCTCCTCATGATGCTCTGGTTTCTAATGAAACTTTCATATAAACCAAAGTGGTATTTTCCCAGTGGAAAACTTTTTTTTTTTTTTTTTAAAAGTTCCATGCAAATCTGTTTACTGTTTTATGGACTATTGAAATATGACATATATAACAAAGGTATGAATTGGGATTTCTTACGGTGAGTTATTTAAAATATCGAATGCATTCAAATAGGATTATGATCTGTGAGGAGATGACAGAAAACACCATATTGTCAGTTAAGTTGTTATAGTTAACCATAATTAGTATATCTTTTTCCTCCAGACTAAGAAAATCCAACTAGTGCAGAAAATAAAGTACGTGCTTCCTTTTCCTAGGGGTATTTTATTCAATTTTAGAGCAAACTGACTTTTTAGTACTACAATAACTAGAAAATTCTGTTGCTATCAACTCCTGAGTTGATATTTCCTACAGTTCAAGTAAGTCTAGTCTTTATTCCGAGAAAAATGCTTGAAGCTACTTGGGAGGGTTTTCTGTTCAAATGAAATAGACATTTGTCTTTTCTCTCTGCGATAAAGCTAGAATAAATTAATGTCCTCCTAACCAACGAATGTGTTTCATTTTTTAATATCTGACTCATATGTCAAGATTTTTCTTCAAAAGGCTGATATCTGTCTTTTTGTAACAAAGTGAATCTCAAAATGAGAAACAGGAGGAAGCTGAAAAGAAGAGGTGAAAGGGACAGTTACATTTTTGAATAAGGAGGTAGATCTTTAAAATATCAGTGGTGTAAGTTCAAACAAAAGCATTGAGTGGGTAGAAGAGAGTTATATGGACTTTTTAGTGCAGTTTGACAGGAAATTAAGCACCTTTATATCTACTCATCTATCATCCATTCACCTTTTTCTCATGGCATGTCCTTTGTAAATGGTGACATTTGCAAACGGTTCAATTAAAGTCACTATGTTAAGGGTAAAGCTGCAATCTTTGTGTATGAAATATAAATAACAATTAAATTACATTTTATGTAATAACTTCTCAACTGCAAGTAGTATAATAAAGGGTATGTATAACATGCCACTTATTTCAGAATTTTTCTATGGTCAAAGGTCATTGTAATCTTATAATTCAAGTCTCATAAAATTTATGTCGATATTAGAAAGACTGGAAAGATTAAACTTTTTTGTTAGCTGAAATGTGTTGAGAGCTAAAAGAACAAAATTAATTTGTGCTGTTCTCATAGCTTAATCTCAGTCAAAGGCAGAATTTTTCTTTCTTTATTTTAGTGCTAATGTTTTTAAAGATAAAGCCTGTACTAGGGAAAGTGTTTCATTCCCTTTTCCTCCTTTTTCCAAAACTGACCTCTGTGAAATATAATTAGATCAGTGTTGGGGGAGGAGGGAATTTTAGGTATTATTATGTACATCCTACTCCTCCACCAGATTTCCTTTATTGTGATATAGGTAAAGTCTTGGCACCTGTTGCACTCAAAAAAGAACATTATAGACAGTAGTCTGACTAAAGGAATGAAATGGAAATTCATACATGTGACACATCAAACTAAACATGGAGACACAGATCAAAGTATTGTTCAGTTCTTATAAAACACTTGGAAAGCTTTCCCTGCGGGTGGGGTGGTTGGTGAGGATGATATGTGTGTGGAAATAAAAGAGAGAGAAAGTTTCTTTAAGATGTTAAAAAGTGGCAAGTAGCATATTCAAACTGATTTGTACTTCAAGAGTGTATGCAAATACATGAACAAGACTATTTCCTTTTTAATGTTCTTCAGGGAGTGCACATCAAAACATTTTAGTAAAAGGGAAGTCCATACTATAAGATTGCTGATGCATTTATAAGTTGCTCTGATGTGATTGATTCTTGAAGATGCTTCTGGCCAGATCAAGAACACTAAATTCACAAATTCACAGAATTGTAAGGGTCGGAAG
>VZTU01024269.1:254-29914 GCA_013400835.1 Zapornia atra | reverse complement strand
CACCCTTATTGTGAAAAAGTTCTTCCACATATTGGTGAGGAACTTCCTGTGCTCCAACTTGAAGCCATTACCTGTCGTTCTGTCTCTACAAACAACTGAATAGAAGCTGTCTATTTCCCCTTGTGTCCCACACTTGAGATATTTACAAACATTAATCATATCCCCTCTCAGTCTTCTTTTCTCTAGGCTGAACTGCCCCAGTTCATTCAGCCTTTCCTCATAGGGAAGATGCTTCAAACCCTTAATCATCTTCATAGCCCTTCACTGGACTCTCCTGGAGATCCCCGTCTTTTTTATACCGGGGAGCACAGAACTGGATATAGTTAAGAGACTTAAGAGAATTAAGGGAGATTTTGAACTAAGATATGTATTCAGTGAGGAAATACTGAAAAAGTGATTTATTATCACAGTCTGTAAAACTTTTTTTTTAAGAAGTTCCAGTTTTACTAGTATCACAGCTTTCTTATATTCAACTACAGTCAGCTGCTCTCCATCTATGCAGAAAATAGAAATCTAGGTTGTTGTATGTGAAGATGATATTGCAGATTAGTATATCATGTATAGATGGTTGGTCTTTTGGCTTTCCAGTCTTCCCAGAATTTTACAGATACGTGCAGTAACATTACAGGCATGCCAACTGCCACATATTAAATAAGACTCAAAACACTGGCTCATGACACACACTGCCTTTCACAACATGACAACATTAAACTCACACCCGATTAGTATTAACAAATGAAAACCACATATCTCGGAAGAAAGCAAATAACCAGATACATCAACGAAGACGAAATAAGGTAGCAGATCTTTGTTGATGAGAGAGTGAGCTGACACCTTGTCCCCTACAAACACACGAGCTGTTCAGTGATGTATACTGACTACATCAATTCAGCAACTGTGCGTTGAATGCTGAGTGTAAGGGATTACACTCTCAAAATCTTGCAGTTTTCTATATCTTTGTAGTAGATTTAATTAGAAGTCTGTGTCCTAGAATTTTTTGGACAGTTTTTGCTCTGGTAGTATAATGATGCCCATTATAACAGTTCTTATCATGCTGTAAATTATAGAAAATTATTAAAATGAAAAAGGAAAACTTTAATCTTTATGGTTTTGTGTATGTTTCCAGCACGTGTTTCTTATTAAGCTGTTTTTGCCATTTGCTAAGGAATTCAAACTAAGATAAACAGTAAGTATTTTTCCCCATATGGCATGTTCCTTCCTTATTATGTCTGTACATACACGTCTCAGATTTTTTTCAAAAGTGGACTGTTTTTGAGAAGATACCTAAGTATAGACTAATAGGTTGTTGTTTTGGGTAACTGCCCAAAAGGGAGAGAAATGCAATTTGCGATGCCACAAATTTATTGACCCAGATAACATCAAGGACACTTTTTTTAACCTTCAGCCTAGGGGAAAGTATGTGGAAAACAAACTACAACAAACTGAGCAGATTTCCTGCAGAACAATTAGCAACCATGGGTCTTTTTTTCCTTGATATTAGTGTAATGTTTTTCCTCTCTCACTTGTTCTCCCTTTATTCACTTCTCATAACTTACAGTGAGTTTAAAATTAGCCTATATCTTCTAAAGGCAGAAAAAGTGTCATTTCGTTTGATCTACAAAGACTCCAGCGTGCTTCAGAGTGCTGTATAAATAATATGGAGGTCTAATTCTGTGCTCAACCTCTTGAGAAGTGTCAAAAGGAGCAGGAAGATGATTTTAAAGCTATTTTTATGCTGCTCAGATTTTGCTTTGACTGAGAACAGATGACATGTTTTAACTGTATTTTCTAATAAGCTGAATGTCTATAGGTTTGAAAGTTTATGGTAAATCTCTGCTATACTCTATATGAAGGAGCAATACAGAAAGATGTGCTCAAGTATGGTATAGTTTCCTTACTAGGTGAATCTTCTGCTGGGGAGTTTTAACATCCTTAATCTGCTGGAATGATTTACATCATGAAGACTATAAGAGGCCAGGTAGTCCTTCAAAGACCCAGAAAGGAGGCTGGCCTTGCTTGCCAGAACAAATAGGTGCTGGAGATGGGAATCTTCATAGGAACCTGTTTTCCAGCTGGAACATTTTAAAGTCTTCTGGGTCAGAGGGAGGATTCATGCAGAGAGTAACTTATTAGCTAGAGGGCTGAAGAGAGTAGCTGCATGATTTGAAAGATTCTAGAAATTGTTTTCTTTTTCCTTTCCTTGCTCACTTTGTTAGCTTGATGTCTGATGAAAGCCATGTGTGAATTCTGTAGCTGAATTGCTCTTGTACTCATATCATGCTTTGACCAGTGAACAAGTGCTGCAACAGAACATTTGGAATCAATGTGTTTTAACTCAAAATCATAGAGGCTGGTTTTCTTGGTTTGCTACTCTCGATGACTTTTCTTTACAGCCAACAGAGAAACAAAGCCTCTTCCAGGCAGGGCCTGGAATTATCGAAGTCAGGCTGGTGTAGCCACCCTTGAAGGAATCTATTTTCTTTTTAAAGGAAGTCATTAGATGTCACCTTCAGCAGATGTCCTTTTGGATACCTCCTTTGGATACCTGCTCTAAAAAATGTGATGCTAAATATTATGTGAATATGAAAAGGGTCATTAAAGCAAAATTCTGTGTGTTATTAACCCTTCCAAGCTGCTCTCCGTGTCTTTATTTTCACATTCATATAAAATATACAATTGGGTCCAAAGAAAAATAGAATTTAGACACTGGATTATGAATATAGAAAGAAATAATTACAGTCCATTTTAAAATTAATACCAATATTCTTTATAATCCAGAAAATAATTATTGCTTGTTGGTTTTTTGTTGGGTTTTTACTGGGGGGGAGGAGTGGTACTGAAACTGTTGGTATTATTTCAGTGTCCTAGTCGTAACAGAAAACATCAAAACACATGTTTTAAAAGAAACATATTTTGTTATATATAATATGTTAAATATGAAAATGAAAGATGAGGTTTTTATCTTTCGGTTTAAAAATAGTTGTTTTGGCCCATTTTTTAGAAAACATTCCAAATAAAATATATTATTACCTCTTGTTTTATGTGGCAAATTGAATAAATCTATTACTTTCTTTAGTAAAAAGTTCTGTGCAAGGAATATGGCGATTTGCCAAGTAGCTCATCATTCTATCAGGTTTACCTCCAACAGTAGACAATATGTAAAGGATACAAAAAGTATAAACAAAGGCATGGCCAGCAGGGACAGGGAGGTGATTGTCCCTCTCTACTCTGCCCTCATGAGGCCCCATCTGGAGTACTGTGTCCAGATCTGGGGCCCCCAATACAAGAAAGATGTGGAACTGTTGGAGAGGGTTCAGAGGAGGGCCACAAGGATGATTAGAGGGCTGGAGCACCTGCCCTACAAAGAGAGGCTGAGGGAGCTGGGCTTGTTCAGCCTGGAGAAGAGAAGGCTGCAGGGGGACCTCATTGCCTTCCAGTACCTGAAGGGAGCTTATAAGCAGGAGGGGATTCAACTTTTAAAAGGGCATATAATGGCAGGACAAGTGGGAAAGGATTAAAACTAAAGGAAGGAAGGTTTAGATTAGATATTAGGGGGAAGTTTTTTACAGAAAGAGTGGTGAGGTGCTGGGACAGGCTGCCCAGAGAAGTAGTGGATGCCCCGTCCCTGGAAGTGTTGAAGGCCAGCTTGGATGGGGCCCTGGGCAACCTTGTGTAGATCCAGGCCTGGAGGTTGGTGGCCCTGTCTGTGGCAGGGGGGTTGGAGCTCTATGATCCTTGGGGTCCCTTCCAACCCTTGCCATTTTATGATTCTATGATTCTATGAAAAAGACCTGGGGAGCCAGCAGCAGATTCTACATGACTTCTTTCCGGTTAACATAATTTCTTAGTTTAGAACTCTTCTCACATATGAACAGCCAACCCTAGAGCCAGGTGCTATGACATTTCTATCTCTCTTTGTCTTTGTCTTTGTTTGCTTTCTGTGGATGGCACATGATATTTCTATTGTATGAGACTAGTTCTTGTGCATATGAATTATTACTAATCCACTGTGACTTCAGTAGACTTTTCCAGAGACCCGTAAAAATAATTCTATCAACACCATTTGAACTTCTGGGGTTTTTTTTAAATGTTTGTATAATTGTTTTCAGTGTAATTCATGGCACCTGACCACTAAAAATCTGTGGAGTAGGCCTCTATGCACACTCCACTGTACTAAACGCCACTCAAGAACTGTATTTGAATACACGAACTTCACTCTTTACACCCAATAGGAATCTGCCAGAGATGTTTCTTTTGATGTGATGTCATTATCATTGTTTTCTCAGATTTCAACAGAACTTTTGTGTGAGGCGATACTGTCTGAAAGGTCACTACCAACATTGTCTGTGGATATCATCACCTTCCATTTCTAACAGATACCTTTGAAGAGGAAAGATACATATTTGAAAAACTGGACTCCACTTTTTCACTTTTAACTATGGTAGAGAAAGCATCACAAAATTAAGTTCAATGCAAATTAAATCATTGTACATATATAAATATATGTATGTAAACATGCCTATATATTTATACATATGTAAGAGGACTTTGCTTCTCTCATGGTTTTTGGTCAGCTAAATTTCATAGACTTTAACTAACACTTGGGAGGCATTAAAACTAATCTCCTTAATGTAAAGGATAAAAAGAAATATTACACCGAAAATATCACACTTAAACATTTAAACATTGGGTTTTGAGATGTTATTACATTTTTCCTCTCTCAAAAACATCTATGTCTGGGATGCCATTCTTTTCAAAGGGAAGCCGTAGACTAATTGGGTGATAAAACCAGCTATGTACAAAGGGCCAGATCCCAAATCTGCCAGAATCAAAGTGTATCTTTCCATTGATCTTCCCCTTGCTGAAGTGTTACCTGGTATGCACAGTACAGGAGGAAATATAGAAGGATAGAAACCAAGAATGCTTCCCCCCTCCCGTTACTTAAGTGCAACATGTGACATTTACAGGTATAATGCTTTTCTGGGGAGGGAAAGATAATCCTTAAGTTGTCAGAGGCTCTTTAATATCAGCTACTGCTCTCTTTTCCCTTACTATTGTTCTAAAAATATTAATAAAATCTGAGAAAAATGTCAAGCATTTATGAAAAGAAAATAGTTCTGAGTGAAGACTATTTTCAGTAAGAATATAGTTATGAGGGATTATACTCTGCAATAACTCTCGGAAACACTGGAACTCAAGCGCGACTTAGTTCAGGTAAGTTCTGCTTTTGAAAAGCTAAGTTTGAAGTAAGTATCCTGTACATTACTAATGCAGTAAGTTCAGGTTCAATCAATGGAGCAAGACTACTTCGTATCTTGTAATTAATTTGGTTTTTACCTTTTCATTCCCTTTTTTTTTTATTCTGATGGAAAGTAAATAGAAACAGAAATCTGAGTAACAGATTGTATATACAGAACTATATTTTACATTTGATCTACTACCTGTGAAGACCTGTTAATTTCAGAAGCATTATACAAGGCTGTAACTCACCTCAGGGATTTGATTCACACATTCTTTATCCATCAGTATATGTCTTGCATGCTGGTTAGAAACAAGGTAGAAATGTTTAGAACGGAAGTCTTTTTGGCAATTAGAGGAACTCATTCTCAATAAATGTGCTTAGCAGAATCAGCTTTCTGTAAGATGTCGATAGGGAAATGATTCCTTCACAACATAAGAATGTGTTAAGTGAGTAAGAAATCCTGTTTTAGACAGTGCCACTGAACTCACACAAAGGGAGATTTCTTTAGACATGAAAGGCTGCAATAGTTTTACTTCTCAAACACGCACTCTTATCTCCTTTGTAATTACAGTGAGCTTGGCCTATTTATTCGGGAGCAAGAGTCTCTTAGCTCATGCTGAACTGAAAGAGGACTGACACCACAGGAAAGGAGATTCTGATGTTATAGAGAGATACAGTAGTCTCTGACAGTATGTCAGAGATCTGTGATAATCAAGTGTTAGTTCTCATCTGAGTTGTTAAATGGAGTTGTTAAAACTTCGAAATTGAAAAAATAAAAATCCCCAAATCAGTTAAATTATGAGAAATAACGGCACTTCATACTGATTCATCATGTCACTTTTCACAAACAGACTGTTTAAGGTTTTTATTTATCTGTGCAACTCCTGTGGCAGCGTATTTTTCCAATACTTTCATGTCCATTGGTTTGTTCCGTTGGTTAGGATAAGGACAGTTTACTGTTACAGCAAAGGAAGAGGAAAATAACAACAACAATTATAAAAGAATACACAGAGTGGGTGATGCACAATTAATGCAACTTGCTCACCCAACCCAATGCCCACCCTATTCCTAAGCACTGGACCCTTCTCCCCAAGCAGCTCTCTTTATATGCAGCACATGATATCATATGGCATGGAATAACTCTTTGTTTAGTTTGGGTCACCTGCCCTAGTTGTGTCCCCTCCCAGATTCCTGTGAAAATTAACTCTATCCCAACCAAAATCCTGAGCACATCCCAAAAATTCCAAGCTTCAACTTTCTGCCTGATTTGGACCTAAAAATCCATCCATATTATTTACATGTTGATTGCTTAACACTTTTTCAAATGTTCTTTCTTCCACTGAGAGAGGTCAGAGCTGAAATGTTGAGATGGATTTGTTAAAACTTTCATGGAGGGAACCTTGCTTGTATGCAAGTTCAGAAAAAGAAATTTATGTGTAAAATCCTAGTGGGTTTTGAAGGGTGGTCTATGAAAGGTATTATTGTGGAGGTAAAACAGAACTTTAATCTTATCTAATTTGGACCTTGTGTTTATTGGCCTGATTAACTTTATAACCTATGAAATGGGAAAATTCCAGTGGTGTAATTAAGGAAATTGCACAGTAGCCCTGCTAGGCTCACTATAGAAGCAAAGCAATATATACAGACAAACTGACAAAAGATCAGTCTTAACAGTGGAAACAGAATACTAAACTCTCAAACTACACAGTAGGTTTTTAAATACAACTTCAGAAAATGTCAATTCCTTATCATAGACTTCACTACAAGGCAAATCACATCTACATCTAAAGCTATGACATGCCTGAAAAAATGCTGCCTTCTCTGTGTATATAATTCCACGGGATTAAGTATGATTAAGAAGCATACCAGTAAATCTGGTTCAATCTTCAGTCTAATGGCATATTTAAATTGTTTACTAGGAGAAGCCCAGGAGAGAAAATCAGGAAAAAAGAAAAAGTTTAAACTTTTAAAACTTTAAAATATTTACTAAGCTAGTTTCCTATAGACCAGAGTATCATGAACCTGATTCTCCTAGGATGATACCTCAGTCAATTCAATTTTTTTTTTTGCTATATCATCTCACAGGAGCCATGATACTCCTGTCAGCATCTCATTTTCATATTGGTGTCTGTGAAAATAATGAATTCTTAATTTCTTAATGAAGATTCCACACCACTAAATTGTGAGCTTTTACACTGTAGAGTAAATGTGTCTTAATTTCCCTAAATTCCTGTTAAAATTGGTAATCCTGCTGCAAAAGAGTCTTCTGAGGTCATAAATTAGGTTCCTCTGGGAGATACTCTTTTTTCTGTTACCTCTATAAAACCATAAACCTACTCTAAGACATACTGTACCTAGTTGTAGTCAATATAAATACCTCTCCTACACTATTCATACGTAAAACCACAACTGCCTGAGGACCTCCTGGACCGTCAAATCAGTCGTAACCATACTATGTAATGCTTTTGACACATTTAGTAACTAATTTGTATTTCGATTCTGATATTTACAGAATCTCACAACTAAAGTGATAAGAAGCCTATTTTTCTTTCTTACTGTGTAAGTTCCTCATGGTGAAAATACAGAAAAAGTGACTGGTAGACAGTAAAATACACCTCACTCATAGAAGTGAGATGTTAAAAGTAGAATACTAAAGTTCTAGGGAAATGTTCTTTTTCATGTAATAAACTGTGGATAGGAGGTAATATATCTTGAGTAATCTGTGAGAGCATTCCCCTTACTGGGTTAGGACTTTTTTCAGCTTACCTGAACCACCTAAATATTGGATATTTAGTCTATGCTAGTGTAAGCTAGAGGGCCCAGTAGGGTCTTTAAGACTAGAAACCTATTTTCAAACAGTTCTAGGTAGACAAAATCTATCAGCTCATACAAGGTGGCTTGCGGTGAGAGGAGAAGAAGCAAATATAACACACCTATTTGTTGTAAAGAGATTTCTCAACATGTACCACAACTGTACCTATGTTCTGTCACATAGGTTCCCAAAGAAAGCAGACATTTGTTGCTAGCTTCTCATGGTGAATTAGTTACTTCACAAGAGATACTTTGAATTAATTCCAATGCTTTTGTAGATATAAAAATCATTAAAAGTTTATTAATAAGTGTTGCTTTATATACTTGAGCATTGGTCAGGTTTACTAGAGCTGAAACTCCCTTTTTTAGATGTATATACTGGTAATATGTGGCAGAAATGCTTTATATGCATTAAGGTGTGAGATGTTAGGGTTCTGGGACATCAAGAGGTCCCAGTGTCCCTGACCAACCTTTTACAGAGACTCCCATCTGTATCCCTTCCCAGCAGGGACTGCCATTTTCCATCTCACCTGCCACGAGAACCCTGTGCCCTACCTCTGGGTTCCTAAAATACTGATTTCTGTTACATGCTTCACTAGAGTATTTGAGTAAAACACTTTAAATTGATAAGTTCTGTTGCTAGACTGTGTTTATTTATGTGACACTCATTTTCTTAGTCTACAGTAAATCACCACACTCCTGTAGTCACAAAATCTGAGATTTAAAACCCCCATGAGGGTCACTCCAAAGGCTGTTCTACACCTAAATCTCTTAGACATAGCATGGTGTTTCAAGGGAATATTTTATTTATTTGCTTCTTAATATAGAAGTACTTAGTAATGTAATGTACATCTAAATGCCTTTGTGGTTTAAAGTCACTAAAATGTCCCTAGCTGGTTAATAATGACTACAGTTGAAAAAAGAGGGCAAGTTTGGGACAGTGTGGCAGGTGGCAAGGGCCTCAGTATCTTCACCTTGCATCTGGCTATTCTTTTCAGGGCATGTGAGTGAGAGTGTGCACTCCAGGAACCCTCCATAATGAAATAATCCTCTAGAGAAACGAATGGACTCTAAGGCAGTTAGCAACTGGGGGCTAAAATACCAGTGGCTGGCTGATAGTCTGTGAGTTTATTTGCCAACATCATTCACCAGTTTTGGAACTACATGATGTCTAGAAAATGGTGTTATGGAAGAATTCCCTTCTGTATTGCATTTCCTTGCCTAAAGGCATTCCTGTCTCAGCATACACAGATCTTTTCCTGCTTGTCAGTCCCTACTGACTTCACTGAAGCCATGTAAAAACAGAACATAGAGAAGTAGCACCAGACATTGTATAAGCAGAAGTGAGTAAATGCTTCAGCTGGTGTCAGTCCATATGCACCTTGTTTTAAGATGCATTAGAGATCGCAAACTCCTGAAGGCTACATCTATGTTGCTGAATAAAATATGACGATTCTTTGACACTAGAACAAGGAGTAGTACATGGCCTATGTCTATATCATTAAAATATCATAACCCACAGCACGGAAGAGTCATGTGCAAAATAGGTTGATCAGTGGTAAATCCTGAACAGTGCTGAGGAACAGTTCAGAAGCATGTGAGATGGCCTGAATCAAAGCTAATTCTTTAAATATGTTCCTTTAATTATCTGACTTTTTAAACTCTCTCTTTTTTTTTTTTTAACTAACAGCAGCAAACCACTAACTTTTCACCTTTCTCTTCAGTCAGGGTAAACAGTACAGTAAATAATTACAGCTGCTTTTCTATAATACACTATCCCTTGCAAATTCAGCATGTGTGTTACTTCTACCAAACAACTGAGAAGAAAGTCTTCAAATTTACCGATGAAGTTAAAAATCCTAGAATTTGTATTTGAAAATTGTAAATGCTTCAAAAGAATCAGGATTAGCTTTTTTCTCCATAAGAAAGTGTGGTGTGAACTATTTACTTGAATCCAATCTTGTATGTGGGTCTTCACTTATGTTATTTCCAATAAAAATATTAATCACTCTATATAATTTCCAGATACTGAGGAGTACTGAAATTTTGAACAAGAAAGAAGAATACACTATCTATAAGCTTAGAAGAGAAAAATTGAACCAATTTGTCATCCCTTTAATTTACAGATTTTATATGTGACTTCAAACAAGACTGCTCAACTGCTTCTAATTTATTGCAAACATTACTTCTGAACTGGTTATATACTAGTTAGTAGAGAAATATAAGTTAGGTTTAATTGAATAAAAAAGTGAATTCTTTGTGGAATTTGGCTCATTAAAAAAAAAAGAACTTTTTTGGTTGTCACTGAAGAAATAGTTCTCTTGTAGCAATATTTCATAGGTAGAATTTAGATTTAAGATGTTAATATGAGGTGCTTTTTTTTCACCTTGCTGAAATCAATTACAAGTCCTCCTGAGGCTTATGCTTCGGGCTTAAGTCTCATGCAAGTATAGAATTGCTTTATCTTGTGGGATTTGGCTCCTGAATCTCTCAATTTTCTTTCAAAGCAACAAGGAGAGGCAACTGTATCTCGTTGGTAAGTTTTATTTAGCTATAACCTTCCTAAGTCTTATTCATATTCTTTCTTTGAGATGAACTATAATCAAACAAGCATTGTGAACAGAGTTAAGGATGAGTTGAGTCACCTTTATCCTGTTCTGAAAATACTGACTAGATTTAAAGCTGTTTTTTGTGTTTTTCATGTATGACTAGCTTGTCTTCCACCACCTCCCGATGCCATACTCAGAGGAATGCACCAACCTGAGAAATAGGAAAGTAATTTGGATTGTACTTTAGATACAGACAATTGCAGCACGTGGTATAAATAACAATCATGTTTTCTGTTCTGTGATCTCAGTATAAATTAATTTAATAAACAGAACATGGATAATGTTTGAAATTTTTCCCTGTTCCACACTGTGCAAGGTGCTCTGAAACCTCAGATGCAGACATAATTCTTGATCTGGAGGTCTTGTTTCTCTGAGAGAGACTTTTAAATCTATTTCTGTATAATGATGTAAATTCAATTATTGACTAAACAGGTTATTCCTCCAACTAGCAGTGCATTTTTTGTGAAATACCAAATTGTCTTCCCTTTACTGTTGATTTTCCTGGATATTTTTGTACGTTTTGGTCAGCACAAAATGCGAAATCACCTTCTTTGTACAAAATAGGATCCTCAAATCTATGCCTATGCACAGCCGTACACTCTGGAGCTTCTGAATACCAGTGAATAAATTCAGTATATTCACAGAATTTTAGTTGAAAAAAAGTAAGAAATCATAAAGTCTAGTTTAAAACTGAGTAGAAATTTTATGACAAAGATCAATTTTTCAAAAAATACTAATTAACTCTAAAATGTATTGTTTAAAAGATTGAGATTGTCAGAGGCCTGAAGGAACTGCTCTAGACTCTGTCCTGGACATAGGGAACATAAAATGTGAAGAGAAGCCTTGGGTCAACAGTAAATTGGGTTGATACATGAAAGCCAAGAAGTATTCAGTCCCAGGAGAGACCAGACTGGCTTTTCTTGCAGGACTTGGGGATCCTGTACATTGCAATCTGATAAGAGCCAGCCTCTCTGCAACCATCAGTGACATGTGGAAATTCACAGGGAAATAATAATGAAAAATAAAATAGAGATTTGGTTGATCAAGTTTGGATTAAGAACAACATCTGGAGGAAATAATTTCTTTCATGTATTTCTCTCCTGTTTCATTGTTATCTACACTTGATTTAACCTCACAACAAAAGGTCTGCTTGATGATAATGTTTTAACTTGTATGATGATATACCCTAGAAATGTGAGCAGAACATTAGTTCCCACTGTGCTGTTTTGCACAAACACCGGACACAGCTTGTGCTCTTCAAAACAGACAGGCATATCGGTCAGGAGGAGAATACATACTAGGACGTTACCTTACACTCAGACTTCAGTAAGTGTGTGGAGTTAAGCTGACCTAAGTTGTGCACAAGTCAACAATTAGCTTTTCACAACTCTTTTACCATGAACAGCAGCATGTGTGAGAGACTGTTAGAAGTTTTTTATACTTCGGGGTATAACTACTCTGAATATCTAGCTACCAATAGTTAAGGACTACCAAATATGCTTGCAAAACTCTTGAGAGAGTTCTACTCTTGTAAAACATACAGGGTTTTACAAGATTAGTGTACTTCATAGGTTCTCAATTTGCCAATACCTTCACATCAAGTTCTAGCAGGCATTTCTTGCTATGCAATAGTCACAAAACCAGCTACCAGGCATAATGTATGATGTTTAATTTGTAGTTAGGGAATACAAAATTGTTACACAAGCATATTTTATAAATCTGAATGGATACATTCTATTGTGCATATTTCCACTTCTTAGTAGGCTAATAACCCTAATGAAGCACAAAAGCCTGTCAAAGACCAGATACTGTGTTCCTCCAATGAAAATTATTTCTAGTGATGGAATTTTGACGTCTTTGTATTAAAAATTTGTATACTTATATCTGAAGTGGGTTTTTTCTGGGTTTTTTTTTTTTTTTAAATGATCTGGTTACATGCAATCTCTTATTCTGTCAGAAATCTGAAACAGGAAATAGCAGAAAAAACCACAAAAGCGCCTAAAATATGAAAAGGTAAATGTGAACTATTTATTAATAAAATGTATGCAATGGAGTCTGTGATGTAACCTTTCAGCTCAATTTCAATCTTGTGCTGTTATATTGCTGTTACTTATTTAAGACAATTAGGGTGCAGTATGTGATACATTTATACCAGTAAGAATATTTTGCAGGCCTACACTTCCTCAAAACTGCTAACTGAACAGTACATGTGGTTTCTTGTGAAAACAGCAGCAAAACACACAGTTTCACAGGTAGTAAAAACTGATGCAATCAAGTGAAGAAAAAAGTAGACCATACTGAAAAGTAATTTATTCACTATCAGACTTTTGCAAGTGTTGCTCAGTACAAAAGCAAGCACAGAGATCAACTGGAACATGAGGTGAAAACTGGAAGTTTGAGAAGCTGCACAAAAAGAGAAGCTAAGAAAAATGTGGTCGTTTGTTTTAGAAGTGTTGTCTGGTTTTATGCTCAAGAGCAGTTGCTTTTTTATGTAAGTGTGTACGCACATGTGTGTGTGTAAGTGTGAGGATACTGGATCAGATCACCTGTCCTATTGTATGCATATGTTAGGACAGAGTGAGAAAGAACATTTTCACAATGGTTCTTCTTTGGCCTCTGTTCCCGTCAACTTTGAGAGTCTAACAGAGTCAGGAGCTACATTCCTCTGAGTGAAAAACTGGGAAGGAAAAACACTGGGGAGGTCGCTTTTTTTTGAACAAAAAAAAAAATTTTCCTGATCCAGGCAGACTCTTGCTTTTATTGCTGTTATGTTTCTTAGGTCTTCCTGAATACTGTGGAATTTAAACATCTAATGCTGAGTGAACATCCCGTCCAGTAGATGGTCGCCTAAAGTTAGGTGTTGCAATACTAAATTTAAACAAGCCCAAGATTTATACTGGAGCACGTCCCAAAGGATCATGTGATGTTTGAAATGAAAAACGTTTTAAGAAATTAACATATAGTAATAATTTTGTCTACAATTCACTATAATAACCATTGTTTAACTGGTATAAATATGCAGATAAAAATATTATTATATAAGGCAGTCATTTAGTATTTATAGTGCTATATATAAATAAATCCCAAATAATACTGAAATTAGAGAATTGTTAGGAGGTTATTAATTTAAATATACCCCTTTTTAAAGGGTGTTTTCCTCTTTAAAATTCCCCCAAATGATTTTTGTTGGTTCAGTGTAGTTAGGAAAGGCATAATACAATTAAAATAAATATGGATAAAATTCATCTTTTTATACTATCAGCATACTTTGGATTTATGACTTGATGGAAGTTTAGGGAGATGGAGGAAAAAAAATCTAACTCAATTAAGTTATTTATGCAGGCAATTATGATTTGGTCTTAAGTCTATACTTAACTTTCATAGAATCACAGAATCACAGTTGGTTGTTGGAAGGGATCTCAAAGATCATCTAGTCCAACCCCCTCCCAACAGAGTTGGGTCACCTAGATTAGGTCACTCAAGAATGTATCCAGTGGGGTTTTTAATGTCTCCAGAGAAGACTCCACAACCTCTCTGGGCAGTCTGTCCCAGTGCTCTGTCATCCTCACACTTGAAAAGTTTTTCCTTCTGTTTATATGGAACTTCCCATGTTCCAGCTTGCACCAACTGCCCCTTATCATTGGACATCACTGAGAAGACCCTGGCTCCGTCCGTCCTCCTGAGTCTCACTCTTTACAGATTTATAGGCATTAATGAGGTTACATCTGTCTCCTCCAAGCTAAAGAGACACATCTCCCACAGCCTTTCCTAATAAGGAAGATGTTCCACTCCCTTAATCATCTTTGTGGCCCTGCACTGGACTCAACTTAATTTTCCTTAGTCAGATTCTCAAATTCTGAGCTTTCCAAAAGAGACAGAAACTTTTTTTCCAACTTCCATCACTGCAAAAATGAATTTGATTGCTATACTACTTTTATGCATAGCTAAACCAAATTATTTTCCTAAATTATATCCTATTATGACCTTTCTGCTTACCTGCCTTCGCGGTGTACTGACAAAAGTTTTGATTTATATTGTCAGCTTTGTTGATAAACTATTCTCATAGAGTTTAGCTCCAAGGGGAAAAATTAACTAAACCAGCTATCACCATGGTCACTGTGATAAAGAATACTCTCGAAATACCTTGAAACATAAAATATATGTAATCCAAACTTATTTCCTAAGATAATAAAAAAATGTGGTTACAGAAGCTTTTATTTACTTTTTTTTAATAGCGTATTTATAGCAATCTAGATATCACAGAATCACAGATTCACAGACTAGTGGTGATTTGAAGGAACCTCTGGAGACCATCTAGTCCAACCAGTCTGCTACATCCAGAACACCGAGAGCAGGTTGCACAACATCAAGTCCAAGTGGGTTTTGAAAATCTCATGAGAAGGAGACCACAGCCTCTTTGGGCAACATGTTCTAGTGGCCTGCCACCCTCAGTGAAAAAGATTTATCGTACGTTCCAGTGGAACTTCCAGTGTTCCAGCTTGTGCCCATTGCTCCTTGTGCAATCACTGAGCACCACTGAGATGAGGCTGGCCCATCCTTTTGACATCCACCCTTTAGATATTTATAAGCATTGATGAGATCCAATCTCAGTCTTCTCCAGGCTAAACAAACCCACCTCTCCGCTTTTCCTCATACAAGAGATGCTCCAGTCCCCTCATCATCCTCATAGCCCTCCACTGGACTCTCTCCAGTAGTTAGTTCCCTGACTTTCTTGATCTGAGCCTAGAACTGGAAACAGGACTCCAGATGTAGCTTTACCAGGGCAGAATAGAGAGGGATAACCTTAATGCACCCAGGATACCATTGGCCTTTTTGGCCGACTGCTGATTCATGGAGAGCCTGTTATGCACCAGGACTCTCAGGTCCTTCCCTGCATAGCTGTTTCCCAACTGGTCAATCCCTAACTGGTACTGATGCCCGGGGTGCAGGACTCTACACATACCTTTGTTGAATTTCATTAGGTTCCTCTCCACCCAACTTTCCAGTCTGTCCAGGTCTCATTGAATGACAGTGCAGCTTTCTGATGTGTTGACCACTCCTCCCAGTTTTGTATCATCAGCAAACTTGCTGATGGTATCCCCTGTGCCCTCACCCAGGTCACTGATTAATATTTTGAATATGAATATATTATTCTTTCCATTAGTGGATGAATATTCTGAGAATTCAAAGGGCTAAGTTCTATGCACTTCATTACTCTATTAATGAGAAACTTACAAATAAATTCATTGTTCCAGTCACAATTATGCTAGAGCACTCAGAAGGAATCATTACTTTTTTTTTTTTTTCCCTGCAAAATAATGCAACCACTTACAGAACTTAATATTGCGTTATGGGTTTTATTGTGGTTCTTGACATTTTACAGTACAAATGGAAGTTTAATTTAATGTAACCTTAAATGCTACTGACAGGAATTATTTCCAGGTTTCTCTTTCTCACTGAAAATATGTTGTTGGTTTTTTTTTATTCTTCGGTCAGCTTTTGCTTTTCCTGGAGTCAGTCTTTCTTGTCTGATTTACGATAATATTTTCAATATCCTTTTTGCTCACTTTTTATGCTCATCTGTAATTATTAGATCTACTACTGCACTGTTGTTTAAGCTTATATGCTGTAGAATGTATACTGATTTATTGATATCCTGATATACCAAAATTTAGGGAAAAAAATGTTAAATTATACTGGAAAGATGCGGAGACACAGATTGGAACACACGTCCCATCTGGCATTAATTAGCAAGGTACAGAGATTCTCCCTATAATAGAGCCTATACCATGTCCTTTTGTGTTACTCCATAGCAGACCAACTTTTGTGTCATTCTCTGTTGGTATAGTAAGATGTTCTACCTCATTTGCAAAAGGAAATATTATCTTTTAAAACACAGATCATCATAAATTGAGAAGTAGCTATTTTTCTTTAATGATTATCACTGAAGACCACAAAGAAGAAATGAAGGTCCTACCTGTGGAGACAGAATAGAAATATACATACAATGCTCAGAGACTCTGAGAGTCACCTTAACCAAGATACTACAGTGCTCAAACACCCCACAGATCTTCTAAGTTCATATTTCTTCACTGGCTGCTATGTAGATTTAGGTCTGAAGTAGACTTGTGTTATACTTGAAAACTGAACTTCTCTACTGATTACATAAAAGGATCTATCTGAACCAACCTGCTCCTTAATGGTTATTTCTGCTCTGAGAGAGTCTACTTTAAATATATGAAAGGTATGTGTGTATGAACATATTATTTTTATGTGTTCTGTTTGTGACTTCATGTGTGTCATCAGGAGTATAAATATGCAGTCATAAATGTGTGAGCAACTATGTGTGAGTAGAAAGGGAAATTGCCAGGGAAATGTTGACCACTTTGGTCTCCCATTCAAATTTCTATTTCTGTATCACTTATTATCTCATGTTAGGAATTATTTGAGTAAAAAGGACATTCCTAAATGGAGAATACAAAATAGATTCTTAAAAGTCCTGAAAAACTGCAATTTAAAGAAGACCAAACAACTTCTCCAAAATCTGCCATTTCTTTTCTGCTGTAACAGGTGGTCCACATTTCTGTTTGGACCAAAAAGATGTTGTGTTAAGGAGCATTTCCATGTAACTTACATTTATGCTATTTAGGAACAAGCCCAAATTGACCTGATCATAAGATTTATATTGAAAAAAACATTATTTGCAACACTTAGTAATGTGCAGGTCTGGGAAGGAAAAAATACTTTGAAATGTTTATTTGTGAAAAATGCATGTTCAAAAAACATTCTAAAACCTCCCCTTACCCTAAACCTTGCTAATTTAATTTTTTTTTTTTTTCCCAACAGCTGTGTCATCAAAGACCTTAACAATAGTGTAAATTTCTTTCTTTTAAGGAACACTTTCAAGACAAGTCATCCTTTATCAGACACTGCATGCTGTGGGTCAGCTGAACTATGGTCCAAAAGCACTCACAGCACCTCTGGTTTCTGTTGTATGCTGCACTGCAGACATCTGACAGGACAGCAAACTATGTTCAAATAAAACCAAAGGAATGTCTCAAACACAAGCATGCACATTAAACCAAAACAGCTGGCTGTCCAAATTATTTCTAATTCATTTTTCATAATCGTCTTTCTTTTTTTTTTCTCCTAAGTGAAACATTCTTTATAATGTTTGTGTAAAACCACAGGAAATTCTATTACTGTACCTAGTCCAACTCTGTTCCCTCTAGGAAAAGAACAAAATATTTTCCTGGTTTATAATTTTCTTATTTTTCACTGTAAGAATTAGATACCTTCTTAGAGCAAGAAGTTTATTGTGTAAGCTTCATATTTTAAAAAAAAGAAAAGTCTAAATCCTAACAGTAACAAATGCTCCGCTATTCTGGAGGAAGGAAATCAGTATGAAAGCATTATCACCCAGTCTTCTGATCACATGAATATCGGAGATGATGCTTTTGTCATCTGTAAACTATGTTCTAAAAAACACCAGTAAGTGAGCTGGTTAAATACAGGCAGATGACATCTGCCTGTCAGATAAAGATGAAAGATAAGCTTGGATGCCTCAGGGCATGATGGGGGCTTTGTTGCACACTGTTAAATGGTCTGTGAGTTAATGCAAAGACCAGTGACAAATGTCTGAGGCTAGCCTTCCCACCAAAGCCATGCTCAGGACTGTGTTTAGAGAGGATATCATCACCAGCATGGTTGAAGACAGTTCTTCCTGCAAATCTCTTCCTTCTTTTCTTGCCTCCCCAGTTTTGTTAACATAAATGGTTAGGACTGCATACCAAACACTATGCCCTCTATTTTCTAATGTCCATTAATATTTCTATACACATGCTCTAGCCCCGGATCCACTCTGCTCATCTGTGAATAGCACAGTGGAGAAGGTGAGTGATTATGTCTTCTTTTCTGACTGTTTTAACCAAGTACCAATGCAATTCTTCATTACAGGAGTATGAAGAGATCATAAATAGCTGTTCCCATATATCCTGAGCATTTCTGACCTGCCCCAAGTTGCTTGGATGACACGTTTTTTGGAAATGAAGGTATAGTTGGTTCACCTACTCTATGGCTACTAGAATAACTTTTCCAGCTGAAGGTATCTCTGTATAACTCCTGATGTGTCCTGTAGGACTGAATGGGTTTCCAGCCTGTACCATGATGAGGCAGGCACAAATGTAATGTTTGGAATTATCCTCTTAGCATAAGTACCTCTTGGTCTTTGGACTTATGCCAAACAAGACACCTGGAAGCTCTCTATTCTCTGAAACGTCACTCTCAAAAGGGAGAGCAGTACACAACAAGGAAGTATGTTCCAAACCAACCCAGACTTTTTTCTTCTTCCTTCTAGAAGTTTTACTAGGTAGGTGTACTCTGGAATGCACCCTTTTTTAAAAAGATTCTTTCTCAGAAAAGAACAGAATAATGGAAGAACAGAATAGTGCAACTGAAGAAAACAAAAACCGTCACTGGTAATTCCACTTCCAATCTAATAAAATACATAAGCATGTGTTTGATACCATCTCAGTTCAGAAATTTGCCCTAATGTATATGCTTCCCCTGAAAGAAATGTGGTTCTGTTTAATCATTCATCTATGCCTTTTCCTAGTTAAGGATGAATCACTGAACTGGTGTTTCAGAGAAAACAGTATTAAGGAAGATGATTATCTAGAGAAAAAACAAGGACTCTAAAAAGAGAAACTATTCAAACATCTCTTCATTATGTCAGTGCAGAACATTACTGGGAAAATTCCTTATGTTGGCCAAGACTCAATTCAGCATGACAAGCAATAAACCCTATATAATATTTGAGCTCTAACCTTCTGCTAAAGCCTCCCTCTAATTACCTAGATATGTCAGGTGGTAAGTCTTGCCACTCTGAATAAATCTGACATCAACAGATTTCTCCTCCTAATTTTTATTTTAATAAGTAACCCATACAGCAGCTGTGAAGTTACTGATAAGGAATGTTAGGAAATAGGATTACTCAAGTGAGTTAAATCCTTCTGCCTTTTCATTATATGCTATATAATACTCAACCCTCATGTCCTGAATATACAGAGAACAAGTAACTGGAACTTACATATTTGATCCCTATTCCTCTAGCCGAGTCACTAAACAAAAAAAAAAATTCTCAGGTAGTATGTGCTTTCCAAAGCCATATTCATAAGAAAAAATAGGTTGACAACAATATCTAAATGTCCTTATCTGTATCGCTGACTTCAGAAACTGTTAGTGTGCGTGTTTGTGTGTAAGATTATTAGCAGAAGGCTGATCTTTTTTTTTAATTATTATTATTTTTTATCTAGTCTATTTTTTAGCATATAGTAACCCATAGTTTGGCATCTAAAAATTCATGAGACATTTCTGGGTACAGTCTTGCAGAGTTTCCATGAGGTAACTTGATATACTTTCTGAACTGCCACGCTGGCTTACCCATCCCTCTGGCATGATTTCTTCTGTTAGAGATATGCTACACCTGCTTGTGGAAGGAAGGACAGGTATCCTGGGAAGAATACAGGGAAACCATCTAGGCAGCCAGGGATCAGGTTAGAAAAGTTAAAGCCCTATTAGAAATAAATCTGGCCATGGATGTAAAGGGAAACATTAAAAGATTTTACAGGTATATCAATGAGAAAAGGATGATGAGGGAAATGTCGTCCCCCTCCGGAATGGAACAGGTGACCTCGTCACCCAGGACATGAAGAAGGCTGAAATACTTAATGACTTTTTTGCAAGAGCTCTAGTTACACTGCCCAAGCCACAGAGGACGAAGGCAGGGAGTGAGAGTATAAGAAACTGCCCGCTGTAGGAGAAGATCAGGTTCAAGAACACCTAAAGAACCTGAAGGGGCACAAGTCCATGGGACCTGATGAGGTGCATCTGCATATCCTGAAGGAACTGGCAGATGAAGTGGCCAAGCCACTCTCCATCATATTTGAATGGTCCTGGCAGTCTGGTGAAGTCCCTACTGACTGGAAAAAGGGAAATATAACCCCCATTATTTAAAAGGAGAAAAACGAAGAACTAGGGAATTACAGACAGGTCAGTCTCACCTCTGTGCCTGGTAACTTTATGGAGCAGATCCTCCTGGGGACTATACTCAGGCACATGGAGAATAAGGAGGTGATTGGTGACTGCCTACATGGCTTCACTAAGGGCAAATTGTACCTGACAAATATGGTATCCTTTTATGATAGAGTAACAGAGATGTTGGACAAAGGAAGGATGACAGACATCATCTTCCTGGACTTGTATAAGGCCTTCAACACTGTCCAGCATGACGTCCTTGTCTCTAAATTGGAGAGATATGAATTTGAAAGATTGACCCCTCAGGGGATAAGGAACAGGCTGAAATAATCTCAGAACCTCCTTAGTGTGACTTTTCAGTCTCATACTGGAGCAAAATGGCTAACACTGTCTATGAATGCATAAAAGATGACTGTCAATTTAGAACAGGGAAGTGATTACGACTTAGTATGCGAGAAACAGAAAGACCTCTGCAAGGATGTGTCTGTTTCCAGTGCCTACAGCCAAATATGGAAATACTCAGAAAAGCTCAAAGAAGGGACACAAAAAACCCACTCTGGGAGTCAGAACACCAGTCTTATTATTTGAGGCTTAAAGAGCTCAATCAACTCACCATATCTACAGAGAAGATTAAAAGGTGATTTAATCAGAATATAGGTGCTCATTCAAGTAAAAGTTTTGATAGTGCAGTTGCTCAGTCTTGCGGACAAAGACATAAAAAGCTTCATCACTTAGAAACTGAACATGGATGAGTTTAAGCTTGGAAAAGAAATTAATTTTAAGGCATTAGGAGTTATTCCAGGAGTTGGACTCTAGGATCTTTATGTGTCCTTTCCAACTCAGGATATTCTATGATGATTAGTATAAAAACAGATGTGAGAGACACACCAGCACATGGACATTTTATAGTAAAGTCCAAAGGTTGGGCTTCAATCCATCCAGCTTGCAGAAAAGCTAGGGAAGAGAACCGAGTCATGAGAGTGGGTTTTTTTTCCTTTCTGGCTGTCAAATCTAAGATATTTCATTACTACTTAGGGAAGGGGAAGGAAGTTTGTCTTTTATAAGAGACGTAGGCAAAAAGGATACACTTTGGAAACTAATTTCTTTAAAATATACCTAATTTTAAAAAAAACAACCCACCAGCAAAAACCAAAAAACTAAACCCCATATTATTCTTTCCATTACTGATACTGAGTCAAGGGAAAGTACAGGGGTTTTGAAGTGAGTATATTGTCTTTGCACTTCAGCTGCAGATCTCAGGGGAGAAGAGGAAGTGGCGGTCCACTTTCTCCAGTGCATTTTATCAACATCTAGAAATGTCAAGCTTACATTTAACAATCTAGTTCACTGTTTCTTTTCAATTCCACATTCCAGCCCTGGGAATTGGGAAGGCAGCCTCCTAAACATGAAGTGAGTATGAACTGATGCTGTGTTCAGTCTGTTGAAAGCAACCAGGCAGCGCTAAGAGATGAAAGATCATTCTGTGGTGTTAACTCTTGAATTTTTTTTCACTGGAAGACAACTTAAATGTCACCTCTGCTTCAGAGGATGGTCTATGTATAATTGTTATCAACAGAGTCTTTCCCATCCAGAGTTTTTTGTGGGAGAAACCGACAGATCATCTTCACTGCAGCACAGTGATTTGTGATGCAATTGAGAGAAACATAGGTTAGAAGAATTTGGGTAACTTGAGCATTGAGCCATCTACCATATATACAAAACAGGTGAATTCATCTGGTTTAATTTCTTTACATTACACTCCAGTTTTTATTATATGGGACAATTTTTTTTTATTTTTCCACAATGTTTGGTAGGAGGTATTTTCTATATTACTGTATGTCATTGTAGGAGAAGATGAACAGAAGATCAGCTCTAGTCCCTCCTGTTTCTCAGGCAAAACTCAGCTTGAAAAAACTAATTGTTCCACTTTGTTGACATCCTACCTCTGCAGACATTTAAACAGGCCTTCTGTCTTGCAGAGTTTCTCAGGCATGTGAAATGCCATGTACTTAGCTGAACACTGCTATTTAGTTCTCATCTGATAAATAACTACTACCCCAGCAAAGTTACATACAATTTTTGTTGTCAGATTGACAAAAGAAGCTTTGAGAAAACCTACTATTGATTATCATCAATATCCAGAATGACTTATTTTGGTGAAGCATATTTGGAAACTTTGCTTATTCTTCCTGGACAGAAGCTAATCCAGAATCTTTTATTCTTGTACACCATTTCTGTGGAACAAGCTATGTAATTCTTGGGTTGAGATTTCTTTTAAGTTTGGGGTATAAAACAGAGTAACACATAACATAACTAAAAATATTGCAAAGTAAAGACCTCCTAATCTCCAAGTAGTTTGATTTCCAGTACTTCTGTGGCTTATGATGGAGTGGCACAGGCTGGTATTTAAGAAGATGGGACCTTTTCTGACTGCTGAATAATTTATTTTCTCCATGGATTCTGTCATGCTGAAGAGAGTACAAAATCTTCCTGTGACTTTTCTGTTGGTCACACCTACTCTTCTCTATCCCTCCATTCAGTTCAGTTGAGATTTGCAAGTTTTTAATCATTATTGCTGAAGGTTAGGGCATGTTAAAAGGGATAGAAAGTGAAAGAATTTGAACACAACAATGTTTTAATTTTTTTAAGAGATAATGTTGACAGGAAATCTAGGAAAAGTTTATTCTTTCCCCAAACCAATAGTATTACAAGCACTGTGAAGTGTATTAGCAACTTCACTGTTGATTTAATTTGTGATTTAATTTGTGCCTAAAAACCTAAGATAAATAATTGCCATCTTTTGTTTTGTTCTTAAACATTGACATCTTCTCTGAGCGAACAAGCTTCCTTTACAGGGAACTATTTCTGCTTTCCCACAACCACATTTACCACAGTCTTTGTTATTTTTTCATTTTATGGGTGCTTTACTCAGGTAGCAAAATTATAGATTTGGAGGTTACAATAAAATTGTCCCCAGTTTTACTGTTATGCTGACTGTATGTCAGCTATGTCATTTCAGTAGGTTAAATAATTATTTAGGAATTACTGCCCTTATTTAGGTATGATAAGGTCTTTGTTGAATGTTTGCAACAGAGAAGATACTAGCAAGCAACGTAAATTTACAGATACACTGTTTTTGAAAGTTACTATGGCTCATCTGAAAATCAGTGGCCTTTTCCAGCAACTGCAGACTACCTAAATAATTGATTCAAATTGAACCCAACACTAAAAGTCATATAGAAATTAAAGTTGGCTTCTCTGTGACACAGGAGACATCTTACCTATTGTATGTCTGAAGTATTACAATTGCAATTTTGGAATTCTTCCAAAAGATAATAAACATTACTTCCATTTTGTATAATGTTGCTTTCTGTCATGTTGCTTGCATACAGCAGTCTGCTTTCACTGCAAAAGCCTACTCTATCTGAACAAATGCAGCTTCTGCCTTTTAGCATGTGAGTTCTTGCCAAGTGTTTGTTTCATCCATTTACTGCTCATTTTTCATATGGTGTGGCTAGTCACGTAAGTCACATGATATTGTTTCTGCTTGGTAATTCAATGAATTTTTCAGAAGAACATTGTATGATGGACTTTTAGTATAGGAATTTCATAAGAAAAGCTACTATCTTTTCAAAATTAATAAATATTTTTCAGAATTGCCTGGCTTGGTATCCATGGAAATAGCATGCATAACAATTCCAGAAATATAATACATGCTAAGTTTTAATTCACAAACACGTATGTATAATATGATTAACTTATTCATACATCTTAAGCTTAGGAAATTCAACAATTTATTTGTCAGTAAAATATTAACCTGAAAAGCTCTTTAAATTCATATAGTACTAGGCAAAATCCTTTATGCTTTGTCTGGAAACAAGATTTGGGTAATGCTGCTGAGTTCCTCTTGTTTCTCGTTGCAGGGGAAAGAAGGTGTTAAAGACTGAACGACATTCTTCTTTTTATAATGCACTTGCAGTTCATTTATTTTCTCTTAACCATGAAAAGCAATTATGACTTCCAAGTATTAAAACTGTGCAGATCTACAGTAATCACTGGCAGTGGGTCTAAATTCTTTAAAAAGTTCAGAGTGACAATATGTAATTTCCTGATTAAAAAAAATAAAATAAAATATATGCTTCCAGTGAAAATAAACATTCTGCTAGTGCCAACAGTATGCTGAAATAATTATTCACAAAGGAAGTGTTTTGAAAGAGCTCAGACTCAGTGAAGAACACCGCATTTTTCTTGAAAATTCAAAGCAAATCACACATAAAGGAGTGAGAAAGGATATAATACAATTTTAGCTTCTTTTTTTTTACCTTGACACTATGTATGCTAGAATTATAATAGTTTGTTGTGAAATATGTGCATACTTCTCCCCCTAAAAACATTCATTTTACGCCAATGTACCTTCAAACGAATCTTTAGGAATTAAAATTGGCCCAGTAGACCACTGAGCCTTTCAAAAATCACTGCAAAGTAAATGTGTTTCAGCAAACGTTAACATGTTCCACTGTTATTCTCAAATATTCAAAGGGTTGATGAAAGCTATTGTTGGAAGACAAATATTTATATATATATATGGATAGATTTTTTTCAGCAAAGATAAGTCAAGGTAAAAATGCTTCTCTGTGCAGCTATGTCACTGTGAAAAAATAGAGCAAAGATAGTGCACAGTATTCATATTCTGGATTGCTAGCATTTTACCTCAGTTGCATATAGGGCCAAAAACTTGTTTCATAGTCAAAGAATATTGGCTCTGATTACCAATTTAGTTGTGCATTTTTTATGTAGGTATTCTGACAGAGTTAAATGTATTTGTAAATAAAACCAGATGCTGAGCAGCTAAATATATCCTCTAGAGAAGTAAAGAAAGGAAAACAAGTTTCCATAGAGATATGAATTAGTCCAATGTAGAATAAGATTTTAAAAGGTTATTCACTGCTACATTTAACATATTTTGGTTGGTTTGTTATTTTTTTAAAATGTGACTTTGTAACGATTCATTTTAAAATCCTAAGGAAGTAAGACTTACACAGCCATAATATTATGCATCTGAATATAAAGATGCTTCCTATCCATTTGATCCCTTCTTTTTCTCACCTTCAGATTTTGGAATGCTATTGGACATTTACCAAATTTGTCAGAGAAGCACGTCTGAAAATAAATTTCCACAGAAAGCCTGCACAGGGACAGAGTCATTGGCTTGACATACCAGCAACTGAGAGGTGAAGTGTTTTGTAGCATTTACACAGAGGCTAAGAGCAGAGGTCAGACAGGCAATCAGCACTTCTTATTAACTGGCCAAATTAGTATGTGCAAAACTGTCTGAATCCCAGAAAGAACAGCAGAAGAAAGCTTAAGGCGCTGTAATGGGAGACCAGAGGAAACTTGACAGGAAAATGTAACATAGCAGTTCAGTTATGAAATGCAGAGCCAAATGAAGCCATGCTTTGTTATTGCTTCTCTTGAAAAATCTTCTTGCTCAGTTTACAAGGCCTTTTTTCCCTCTTGAGTACAGAAAAGTTACGTAAGAGGAGGTTTCCTGTCAGATATCAGTGTTTATAAAAAGAGGCATCTTGCTGGATATTTCTTTCTGTATATTGCTTTTTCTTAAAATTGCAAATGCCCATTTAATAGTTGGCTGTGATTTAATATTTGTAAAGAAATGTTTATATGAGACTTGTTTAAAGTGGAGTTTTAGCAATAAGAGATAGGAAAATATGAGGCAGCTAAAGCAGAAGAATATGAAGGCAACTTGCATAGATTCTGGTCTATGCTGCTCAAATACTTTTCAATAGCAGCCAGTTTTCCTTTGAACTACCTAATAGAACAGTAAGTTAATAATTTGAAAGAATAAGGTTTGAAGGGAAAGATAATACATAGATAAGAATGTTCAGTGAGAACAGCTCTGCCTTAAGGAGTATTTCATGGCGATTAATCACCATAAATTTTACTTTTCCACTTAGTGTCCTATCATAAGAAAAACATTCCACAGAGGTGGAAGTGCAGTTCTCTGTTTGATGAATGTGTTGTTTGTAGAGTCATTTTTCTAATCAAGAGATTATTTGCTCTCTCCTTTCCTGCTTGCCCTTGCTCAAAAAAAGCAGAAGAGCAATACGATTAATTAGGTTTTTAATGCTGGTTTTGGGGAAGAAAAAAAAAAAGCAGATTTTTTTTTTTACAGTGTTTGGAACATGAAAAAAGCAAGGCAACACTGAATATAGTGACTTCTTTCTGTGTGAAAATAGATTTCAGTTATTATATTTAAGAGAAAAATCTTTTTCCAAATCAACTACTGGCTTTGTGTAGTCATTCTACTGACCTTGGTTTAGGATGAAGGTTCAGGAATCTGAGACTCCATATTCTATTTACTAATAGAATGGCATGAAAGATATAGATGACCATTGAAAGGAGAAAATTTCTTTTAGGCTTGATGAAAGAGAGCCTACATTTAATCACACAAGACAGCCACGCTGAGTATGGGACTTCTAAGTTTGAAGAGAAGATCATTAGCAAATAGAAAAAAATTAACTTTATTTCTGAAGGCTCGTATATATAGGTATTAAGAGATATGATGTGCTGAACCAGCTGTTTGAACTTTATCCAATTGCATTCTTGACATTATTTTATTAAAGCAACATGATTTAATCCCTTTTCAGGAAAACCTGAAGATAACTCTACAAATCTGGGAAAGAAGTAGACCGTTAAGCAGGGGCAATCCTTAGCTGCTACAGTCTATTCCTTTCATTAGTAAATTTGGTCCCAAAATATTTTGTGTGATGTTAGAGGACTTGTTCTCAAAATAAAACACATCCTGGACTCTAAGGAAAACAATCCTGAACTAACTGAAATCCAAATCAAAACAACTGTGACCTCAAGAAGGTGGAATTAATTCCTATGGGTTACATTAAATTTCAGTGTTTATTTGAGGACATTTGCATGTGTGCCTGATGTTCAAACTCTCTTTACTTTAGGTAGAGACCTAGGAATTTAATTTACCTAAACATTGTTACCTAAAGATATGTGAAATGTCCCAGAGTATCTGAGATACTCGCACAGGACTAGTGGAAGAAGGACAGGACCGATGGAGGGCATACACGTATTTGGAAAGACAGTTTCAGGCTAGACCTGTGTGGACCTAACTGATTTGCGCCTACATCTCCATGTAGGCTCCAACTTCAAGGCATTTCCCTGTGGGGTGAGTCAAATTTCGGTAATTTAATCTGTGACTCAATCTCATTGTCTGTTTGTAGTAACAGGAGTTGCTTCATCTCCAAAGAGGTGTGTAGGTATGCAAATCTGTCTTCTCTCGAGCTAAGAAAAAATAAAGGACACACAAACAGGTAAACACCCAGAGAGATAAAGGTAAACTGAGTGCAGTTTAATTGATTGTTCTGATTTCAATGTGACAAAGGCAGCACTGGATTTTCATTAAAATTTACAAAAGAACAGCAAAGGTTACAAACAGTTCAGAGCACTAATACACCCTCATTACCAAATTCCTTTTATACTTTTAACCATATTCATTTAGCATTCAGTTAAAAAGAACAGCAGGGTTCTCTTGAACCTGTCACTAGTGATTTATTAAGTTCATTTTATATTCATTTGTTTATAGATCAAACATGGAGAAGAAAGGCTCAACAGTATTGAACACATTTAACAAAAAAAAAAACTAAAGAAAAAAAAAGAACTGGGTATTTAAATTTACATCATGCTAGGTTACATGTTTTTAGGAGGAAAACAATAATTAAATTTAAGCGACTGGTCTGATCAAGGATAAATGATCTCTCCCTCTTAAATGCCTCTGAAATCAATATGCCTATTTAGAGTGAGACAATAGTTCCTGAAAAAGCATGGCATCTTCTCGCTGGCGGACTAAGACTTCACTATGTGTGTGGTTTGCAATAGTGAAAAGTTGAAATCAGCTTTGAAAACTGATTTCCTACATGCATGTAACACCCAGTGGTGAATCAGACATTGGGCTTGCTGGAAATATGGCTAAAGCACAAATTAGTGCCTAGAAATGTTGAATCTCACAGCTACTACAAAAGCATTTCTGTCTCTTACCAGAACTATTCCTCACTTCAGAGCAGCAGCTGGAAAAAAACGCTAAAGTATTATGAAAACTCATGAAAAGATGTTCTTAATTTTATAAGGAAGAGCATGGTAATGAAGAATATAGTTGTCAAAGAATTTAAAATTTTCATCACTGTAAAAATATTTTCAGCTTGAAAAATATTTTCAGCTTGAAAAATATTTTCCGCTTGAAAAAAAAGCATAAATTTTCATTTTAAATGTCTGGAAAAAAAAGGACATTTTGTAAACTTTTCATAAGGAAAAATAGTTAAGAATTTTCATTTCCTCATACGGTCAGCTCCGCAACAAGGCATCTGACCATGACTCCTGGAAGGAAAACAAACTTGCACCTGTAAAGAATCAACCATTGCAGCAGAAAAAGTTGCTGAAGCAGATTCACTGTTGTAGAAACACATCTGGAAACTTTCCAATTTATTAATTAGATACCAGCATATAATATTTTTTTTGTTGTTCAAGGATAGACTTCTATTTTTTGATTTGAACTTGGATACACTATTCCTCATTGAACTGGAACAAAAGCAACAATAGGACAACTGAAAAGGTCTTGGCATTTTGAGATTATTTTGCCCATTTGAGCTACATGTACAGTTTTTGCATGATGTTTGCTCTGAGACATTATAGAAATGCAATTCTCTTAGCAATGACTGAACAACACTTTAAAATAAATACTATTTAGCCGTTAAATAATATTAACACATTGCCTTTATTATTGAACTGTCTTTACTACTGTATGGAATTAATAATGCATTCAATTAGAAAATAAGTAGGTATTCTGGTATAAATATATGGATATATATTATAAAAACAAATCATTACAGATACACTTCATAATAGACTAATTAAAATTTGAGCACGTGGGA
>VZTU01024268.1:8010-19766 GCA_013400835.1 Zapornia atra | reverse complement strand
TTTACTGAAAGGATTGTCAAGTACTGGAGCAAGCTATCCAGGAAGTGATGGAGTCACAATCCCTGAAGGTATTTAAAAGGCGTGTAGACGTTGTGCTTGAGGACATGGTCTAGAGGTGGACTAGGCAGGGTTAGGCTTCGGTTGGACTCAATGATCTTAAAGGTCCCTTCCAACATAAGTAATTCTATGATAGTAGCTGTAATACTAGGCCCATACAAGTAGGGAGTTTGAGTTGCTGGAACTCCCAGAGCAGTTTTACAAACACATTCTTTTCATCAGTTGAGATACAGAACCATAGGGGAGGAAGAGAGATTTTCCTTATATTGCCAGAGTTCGTCATCCACATCATCCACTGCTGGTGCCTCTTTGCCTTTCCAGTCCATTGCTGCCAATGAATTGGCATACAATAATGGTGTGCACCATGCAAACCTTTGCCACATGGGTCATGTGTGTCGGACTTCATCTGGATCTGAGGGTAACTGCTTGTTGTTTAGGTCATTATAAATCACCTTCCGTATAGCTAATACCCTCTGCTACTGGATACCTCTCTCCATGGTAGTCCAGTTGGCTGGTTAATGTATAACATCTTCCTTAAAGGGATACTTTTCCCTCATGCCTGAGAAGAGTTGCCTCCAGAATCAGAGGACTTGTGTCCCTTTTCTAATCACCTTGTCCCTAGACAGGAATCCCAGCTGGTTGTCCTCCAGTTACAATGCCCTTCACCAGGATTTGGGTAGCCACAGTGCCTTTCACCAGGGTTGGAGTAGCCACGGTGCCTGTTGGTCTGTTGGTCTGTTTTCTCTCTCTTCTCCTTGAAGATGCTATGTACTGCTGAGCAGTGTTGGGTAGATATTCACCAGGGCGGTGAGTTTAGCCTCTTTAGAATAGCCACACCCCTTTTCTTTCAAATATTCTATCACTTTATCAGGACTCTGTAGGTGATTGGGAATTAAGTTCTGGACAGATGGAGGTGAGATGTCTCTAGATACCTGCCCATATTCTCCCACATGTCATGCCACCACTGATGATTCAGCCCTGGGGCAGATCTCTGGATGCCATATTTCAACAGTTGTTTAACCCTAAAAAAGGCACGAAACATATTCAGGAGGCCTAGCAGTAGGAACATGCTAGTTTGAAGATCCCAGGGGTTGCAAAATTCTCAAGAGCTGTTTTAACCAGCCTGAAGAGGAAGGTGAAGGATGAGGGGAAAGTACCCACAAACACACCCCATCTCCCCTATAGAGTGGTTCTACAATGAGTAAAGGAAAAGAATGTAATTAATAGCTTCCTACTAGATGGCTGCTGAAGCATAGAGGTGATGGCAGCAGTGCTGAGTACAAATAGCAGATTAGTGTCATGATCAGTGTTACATGGTACATCCAAACGATAACCTTGATCCAGAATCCAGAGCTGATAATCAGCACAATAGGGAGGAAGTAAGCCCTGATAACAAGCATAATTCTGAGAGTAAATAAATCAACACTGGGACCAGTGACTATTGAACTAATATAGGAAATGCTTATAAAAAATCTGGGGTTTTAGATTTCTGGGTTGGGTCTGTCGTTATCTCAATACTGTGGGCCCCAGATTGGACACCAAAACTGAGCAGCAGGCAGCTGCAGCAGGCAACCAAACACCATGCAGCTGCTTGCTCAATCCACCTCCCACCAGTGAGACTGGGGAGAGAATCAGGAAAAAATAATAAGATTCATGGGTTGAGATAAAACCACTCTAATAGGACAGTGAAGGAAGAGGAAATAGTAACATGATGATAACTATGAATATGATGATAACAACGCCAACACCACCAATACCAACTACTACAACAACTACTACTACTACTACTAATAATAATAATAATAACAATGATAGAATGTACAAAATAAGTGGTACACAATGCAGTTGCTCACCACCTGCTGACTGGTATGCCCAGCCTGTTGCCAAGCAGCAATCACTGCCCCTTGGAAACTTCCCCAGTTTATATACTGAGCATGATGTCACAAGTTGTGGCATATCACTTTGGGCAGTTTGGGTCAGCTGTCCTGGCTATGCTCTCTCCTGGGTTCTTATCCACTGTAAGAGCATGAAATAAGTCCTTGACTAGGTACAAGAGCATTACTCAGCAACAACTAAACACATCAACATGTTACAACATTATTCTCACACAGATCTAAGCCACAGCACTATACCAGCTGCTACAAAGAAAAGTAACTCTGTCTCAGACAAAACCAGGACACTGGGCCACTTTTTTATATTAATCTAGAAGCATAAAGTGTTTGAAATAACATCAATAAGCAGCAGAACTGCAAAATATATGAAAATATTATTCACTATCATATGCTTCAACCTAGACCACATAAGGTGCATTACAAAACTATTCTCTTTCTAGTGCTTTCTTACTTTTCTTAAAATTTTAGTCTTCCTGCCAGTGGAAATGCCCTGTATCAGCCTGGTACAGCTGGTATATTTACAACAGAAATGACCCAGCTGATCTGTAGAGTGGTGTAGTTACCCTGAGACTCCAATAATTTTTTCTTTCTTGAGCTGCTTATTCAAAGTTTGAATGCTGTGAGCTTCTGACATCTCTCTTCATGCTTTCTAAGCCTGCTAAGCTCCAATCAGTGGCTTAAATATTTATTTCAGCTTGACATCTTCCAGAGGGATGTTGCCTCAATTCTGTGGCATCAGAGATGAGAAATGCAATGACAGCAAATATTGAAATAGAAGTTAAGCTGGAGTTCAGTTAAAGTTCACATTTTAACACAGGTTTATACAGTAAATGTGCATTAAGGCTTTCAAGGACCAAATTTTAGGGGCAGTGCCTTGCAGAGTGCTCTTTCTTCACGGCAAGGACACATTTATTGCACAAACCACTGTCCTGTCATGCAGGCTCTTGGAAATAGATTGTTCCTCAGATGGTCTGAAATCCAGAAACAAATGAAAGGGGCCTTCCTGCTCACAGACAGGATGCCAGGTGATTTGACAGCCAAGGAAAACATAATTCACCAGTGTAATTGATGAAGGAGTGGAGACCCTGAATCCCATGTGTTCTCCCCAAGAACAACAAGCAAGCTGACAGATCAGACTTTTATGTACATACTAGAAGAGTTCAAACTCTTCCTGCCTCACTTTATGCAGGAAAGTTCTGTTTGTAGTTTGAAGTGCTGCCAGAAACTTTCTAGTGTCCCTTTCTGCACCTCTGCAATGTTTCCAATTTATTTTTTCTGTTTCTTAACAGCCTTCCTCTTCCGTGGCTCCTGTATGCTGTGATTACCAGCTTTTCCCCGGTGACAGTCAGCAGCAACGGTCTGTTCTGTGCGATCGTCCTCCTCTTCATCATGCTGCTCTTTGTCATCCTCTCCATCGCTTTCTGCAAGTGGAGGATGAATAAATTCCTGGGCTTTCTCATGTTTGGGCTTTACTTTGTGTTCCTGATTGTCAGTGTCCTCCTGGAGGACAAAGTGATCCAGTGTCCTGTCTCCATCTAGTGGAAAATGCTGTTTCTCAAGGGGAAGAAAAAAAAAAAAATTTAAAAAAATCAAAATGAAACAGCAGAAAAACCCACAATGGAGAGCTTCTATGAGAGCAACCCACAGACCTGTACATTTCCTATCCTTCAATTTTAAGAGAGAGAAAGGAAGAAAGAAAAGGATACAAAGGGTGGATCTCAGAGCTGAAGAATGACCACTGCTGGACAGTGCAGTCACACGTGAAGGGCTGAGTCCAGGTGCTCTGAGGTGTTCTTTGTCTGTCGCAGAACATCCTCACCGCTCAGTACTGGAAATGCTGCTCACGGACAGAAAGTAACCGCTTCCCCTACGTCTATGGTACCTATCCACCGACTTCTCATTCTCTGCAGTAGTATAAACAGACACGCAGCGTGCTCAGTTCTTAAAGCTCTCGTCTTCTAAGGGGAATGCTAATATTAACTTTGTGGAGGCACCACCCCACACACACCCCCTGGCATGGAATTTTTCTAACAATCTGCTGAAACTCCTGAGTGGAAAGCATACACCAAGCGCACGAGTCACAGAGAGGGAAAAGAGCTCACACATCTCTTCACATAAGTGAGTTTATATGATGTGATTTCAGCAAAGCCAGGGAGTTCATCAGTGTTTTGATCCTCTGCATCACCGGTCTGTCAAGGCAATCAGCAGGATGTTAATGGTGGTTTATTACATCTTGCAAAACTCTTCAGATTCCAGAAACTCTGGCTCTGGCACTGAAGGGGCCACGCTGCCTGGCTACTTTGTAACTGGTGCAGACTTTCATTGCATTCATGTGCGAAGATCAGAATGGGGATACTATTTCTTCTCTAATAGCAACACAGCATGCAGAGAGATCGTACAACTACTATGTGAACACACCATTTTTTCTAACGCAGCAATACCAACAACAGTACCGATGGCTTTTGGATGCTGTTAATCATTATGAGTTTGCCTTTTCATGCCAGAAGAAAAAGGCTAATTTGCTTATGCGTAGTATTTCATACAGAAAATAGAAGTAGTTGTAAAGTGGCAGCCTAATTGCTGAAGTGGATATATATTTTACAGGCTATCTTTCATTACTACTTGGAGTGTAAGGACCTTCACAGCTACTTATAGCCATTGCTGGAAGAGATCCCCAGCTGATGTACCAAACTGGGGCTGTTCATATTTGCTCTTACTAATCTTGAAACTAGGTAGGAGAAATTAACAATTTAATTGTAGTGGAGCTGCAGGAAACCTACATGAAAAAATTTTCAGTGTGGAATTATACTTTATGCTCGAAGTGTGAATGTCTCAGGAAGCCCAGGAGGGAATGAAAAGGCAATATTCTTTTACTGAAATCCAGAGTGAAGGAGGAGGTCCAAATCTAGAACAAAAATTGAGCAATGAAGTGTTCATCTTTCTAGTAGTTTGGATGATTGAAAGAAAAAAGAAAGAAAAAAAAAAAAAAAAAAACACGGGAATGGGGGTTAAGAAATTATTTCAGATAATTGTCATTTGTTTGTTCAAGTCTTTTGTGCAGTTAGAGTTCATTAAATTCAGCGCATTTCTGTGACCTGTTTCAGCATTGTTTTGTATTCGTATTGTGCTCACAATGGCAATGCCACGCTCACAGCTGTGTAACAGACGGCTCAGCACACTTCGTCTTGTCGGTTTTTCTGTGTTCCATGCTGTTTGCTTCTCATTCACCTCCTTTGTCCTTTACTGTTTTCCTGTTGTATGTGTTTGTATATAATAATACCTAGATTAGAATAAGGACTTGACAGAAAACGCTAGAGAAAACAGTAAAAAAAAAAAAAATTACAAATTACTAAAATGTTAATATTATGTGATATCATGAAGAAAAAAGTGAGATACTAATGAACAAAGGCAAGAAAACTAGGAGCTACAACGTCTGCTACTCATGTCTTGTCCTAGGGTACCGAGTCCTAGCTACATTCAGAATCTGTGTTTGATCTTAACCATGCAACATCTCTTGCTTCTCAGTGCTTTTTAGTGTGAGCTTCTCTCATTGTGAGCAAAGATTTGTGTATCTGAGACCCTTCGTTGCTCCAGAACCCCTACCTTTCTTAACAACAGTGCTGCCCACCTCTCAGCATCTATTTCCGCGGGTGCAGACACTGGACAGACATGCATACACGTACCCACAGAGCCCTCTGCTGACCAGAACACCGGGTAGGCACAAGCAAATTGTAACACATATTCCCAGCTCCAATCAAACGGGCGCCTCAGAACACGGGGCTGATTCCACAGTATAATCTGTCCCAGAGAAGTCACCAAATACTTTTATTTCTGATGGCGGTGCTCAAAACAGGCGACCCTTTCCCAGGTGAGCAGGGTAGGGCAGAGTTGATCTAAAAGAGCATGTGTGCGATTGTGACAGGTCTCTGTATGTGGGTGCTTCTTATACACAGAGATGCCCAGATTCATGACCTGACATTTCAAATCAAGGAAATAAGGAAGGGCAAGAGTCAGATCTCTTTTCAGTACATTATTCCTTTGTTGTTGTTGTTGTTTTGTTTTGGTTTTTTTAATGACTTTGTGGCCAGCATGGCATAACTCCCACAAAAAGCCCTCCCTGACCTTGAGAGCTGCAAGGGCACTTTGGTGTGCCCTGCAGAGTGAGGGCAGTGGCAGCAGACACTGCTGTCCCACTGAGAGCAGGTAAGGAGGAAAGAGTAACCAATCAAAACCCCTACATACAGGGAATATTTCAGTCCAAAAACAGCATCAACAGTCTGAAGGAAGAGTTTTATGTATAAGGGCTGAGGGCTGCTATCCTGTAATGGCATTTGTATGCTATCTTTAAATATAGCTGACTTATTTCTGATTTATTTCTTTGCTGTGTCTGCTTGCCCCTGTCAACATATTTATCTTGGAAGGTATTAAAAGTAAATTTTCCCCCTCAGGAATAAGATACCTCACAGCTCCCACTGCCTTGTGCTGCTGGACAGATGCTTCTTCAAATGGCTAAATAACTGCAGTTGATGGCAGCTCAACGCCGGGGGTAGCAGGAGAGATGGCAGTAGTGTGGTGTTTTCTGGGGATGCTGGCTGTGAAAGCATTCGATGTCACTGCTGGGGCAAATGGTTTCAGGATACTCGCACACTGATGTGTTCTTTGATTATAAGGCAACAGCTGTGCTGGTAGAGAGGGGAATAGGATGGAGGGAGAAGCAGGACGCTTTATCCTGTGCAGAAGGAATTTGAAAATCTTAAACCGGAGTGCTGAGGGAGCAACCAAGAGCTGCTGCAGCCCAGGGGCTGGAGGTCTATAATCTGTCCAGGCTCAGTGCTGCCGAAAATGCACACCACGTGTTTGGACATTTCCTATTTTACAGTGACAACATACAACTTCCCAGCATAAAGTGTTTCTCTTGGTTCATGAGAAACTGTTTCAGGATGTGATCCATTAACATTTCTCAACATTGTACACCTAGAAGTCGAAATCAGATTTCTTTTCCCTTCTGTCAAAGTTCTGAATTACTTTGCTAGGGATCTGGTCCCACAGACTACCCAAATTCCACAGCAAGTTGGTCAGTGTTGAAAGCTCTTATGCCTGCCTGTATGCTTGTGCCTGTTTGTTCAGTTGATGTTGTTGTATGCAATGAAGCATAAATGAATAATTAAAAGAGATATTGTTGCTATCCTCAAGATCCTGTTCTAGCTTAGTGTTTTCAGGACAGCACCAGGTTGTTAACACAGTAAGGTAAGAATGCAACTTCAGGTTAAAGAGCCAACCCTCTGTGGCACCATCACGCCTGAACAGAACCAGTATTGGACATGATTTTGGACGGGGTTTCCAGTAACATTTAAGTACCATCATGGGTCAGATTTTAACCTGTTTTAAAGATTTTCTGCACTAACTTCACTGGAAGTAAAGAAGAGTATGTGCCCCATCAGTACAAAATACCACTGGATTCCTACAACTATTTTCTGTTTTAGATACACACACACAAGTGTGCCAAAAAAAGAAAAAGAAAAAAAAAAAGATACAGTCTTCCATCTGCAGAAGCCACCATGGTTCGATGTGTAGGGCAAATGCTATAAAAGTGTGATTAAAAAGTGTGATATGAGGGTAATCTCCTCAAGAACTACATGTAGACATGGACAAATCTTTCAGCAAAGCTCTGTGTATTTTAAATTAACTATTTTACTGAAAGCTAGTGCTTTCCTGTAGTGCAGACAGGCTCTCCATGTTGGTACGCCTCTGCTTGTTTATTCAATTGATGTGGCTGGCTGCATAATCTTCATGAAGCATAAAGCACAGTGAGTGACAAAGAAGCTTATCTAGATGTCATTAGCTGTTTGTAATGGCAATGAACCTACCATGTAATTTCCACATATGCTACTCTGAAGTAGTTTGTGGCCACTGTCACTCATGGTACTGTGGTGTGTGGATATGGAGGTCCACAAAGCGGTAGGTTAAACATGGTTAATCCAAGTACTGTAAAAAATAGATGCTTAGAAATATTCTTAATGTTTGGGTGTTTTTTTAAGGGATTATTTCTCTGGTTGTCTTTTACTTCATTACATCTTTCACAAAAAAGGGGATATACAGTGTTTTTTTATTATTATTCTTTCAGCAGTAATTCTTTAAAATAGCATCTTGTGGTCCATATATGTTATGTTCTGAAACAAATATGAGTCTGTATCAGATGGATTTATTTAATTTGTAGCAAAGAAATAATCCCTTCTCCAACAACTGGCCCACTGAAGTCCAGAAGATTTCTGCCATTATCTTGGGCAAGATACAGATTTTTATCTTTGGATCCTGTATTTCATACATCTTGCATAACAAACATAATTGTCCTGGGACCTATGTACAAAGAGAGAAATTGCATTCACTTGTATTCTTGGAAACCATTTTACCTCTTGTAAATAACGATGACACAACTAACTGAGAAAGAGACACAGTTAGTTCTTTTGAGCAGGTGATTCTTATTTTCCTGTTATTCCTGGAAGGTTTGATGGGAGAACTTTTCAGCTGGAAACATGCCTGCAGAAAGTGATTTTGAGATTAGCAGATGAAATAGATAGTTTGCACTCAATTGTGTGGAGAAGAGTCCTGCTCCAGCCCTCCAGCAGATGTGGGTTTCACTCCTGATTCATGTTAAAATGATCCTTCTTGGATCTTGTTGCCATTAGAAACAAAAATACCAGTATTGAGATATCCATGATTTCCACTGGGACTGAGGAGAGTAACTTCCAGATTGAAGTTGCGCAATTCAGTGTGCCCACCCGATAGACAAGCTGCATGCGAATCGCATCCCTGTAGTCCAGAGAAGCCATCCTGTAGATGTGTTGTGTGTTGCTAGTTGCCAGTGTATGGCATCTCAGGGCTTGTCTGGCTCGATGTGTGCAGCTAGTTTGATAGTTCCCCTGCCTGTGCTCCTGCTTGGCTGGACCTAAGCCCTGTCTTCTCCAGAAGCCATGTAATCTCATTAGCGTGGTGCTAAGACCACGTGGTCCCAGCCAGCTAGATGCAGGTCAGACCCAGCCTAGAAGCCATGTAACCACTTGGACCATGGGTAGACCAGACACACAACTGGCCACATTGTTCCTGCATGAGCCATAAGTGGCCAGGGACAAGATTGAGTAAGAAATAATGTCATTCAAGATTGGTAACTGAACTGTACATTCATGTAGATTTAATGTAAATTTACCACTCCTCAAACACAAAACCAATCCAAACAATGAAACTTGTATGCGTTTTTAAAGATCTTGCACTTTACTGTTTTGGTTTTTTTGGTTTTGGGTTTTGGTTTTTTTTTTTTTTTTTACTTTTATTTTATGTCACATAGTTGTCTTAATGAAAAAAGAGAAGCCATAAAAAAACCCAGACGACTAGTATGGGGTTTCTAAATAAGGGGATCATTAATTTTAAAGTAAAGAATCCATTTCATGTCTCTGTTTAAGGTATAATGTAAAATACTATCAAATAAATGTACAGTAAAGCAGGATCTGGTTTTGCCTTAGTGAAGCTGTGAGTAAGTCAGGGGGAGTTTGCTCATGCTTTTGGGCTTCCAAATGGGACTGCACAAAGTGCTGCACACTGCCTTTGCAGCAGGGGCTCAATACTGCCATCCTTGTTCACCCCAGAAGAAGGAATACAGAGCTTGCAGAGTCAGGCCCAGTGAAGCAATTAAGTCATCCTTTCTCCCACTGAGATCACAGAAAAGGAACTTTTACTAAGTTCACGAGAGATGAGTTACTTCTCTTAAATCTGTTTCACAAAAGAGTTAAGGTTTTCAGGGTCAGGTTATTCAATAGAAATCAACCATTTCTTTTAATCCCCCCTAAAATTAAGTAATGCCAAAGGGATTTTGCTTGCTTTTGTGTTCATTTCCATTATCGATATCTCTGTTACACAGTTCTAATTTTGCAATCCTGACTCTGGAGAGTTGACTCACATGAGTAGAAGTTAGTTCTGCCACTTAAGATGGCATGATCAGGCCATTGTATTGTCATGTGAAAAGAACAGTAGAGCGTTATAACTGACAATCAGATGCTATTTTTGTAATAAAGCTTTTTTAGCTTGTTTGTTTCACTTTGTAGTTTTCATACTCTTTCATCTGTCATTTTCAACCTATTGTAAGAAAAATCTGAAGAAGTTCCCCATCCTACTCATTTCAAACTTTAAAAATAAAAATAAAATACATTGCCATGGAAGCCAGTCCAGGCAACCCCCTGAAAATTCCAGTTTTTCTCATGTGTTTATGTGTATGGATCATTATTCACTAGACAAAACCCTTGTATCTCTGAATCAGTATATTTTCTGTGAATATAAGTTTGTATATAGTATGAAAGTTACCTTTATTTGTACATAGGCTCTCGGAAATAATCCCTTCTATCAAAGGTCCTAGTTCACTATATCTGCAGAATATTTCACTGTGGCGTGTACACTTTCTCACCTTATGGTATCAATACAGAGCTCTTCATATAAATCACTATGTAATTGAGTTGTCTAAGTGTGAATAACAATAACAATAAATACTGATTAAAAGACTTGACAGTGTGTCATTTTGCTCAATATCTTCTGTCTTAGTTGTCTGGGACTTTTTATGCCTCTGAAAAGAGCTTTTTAACTACTGGTTCTGGGTTGAATGATGATCTGCAATGCTACCCTACATCATAATTGTTTGAGCAGCACTAATTGCCTCTTGCCGTGTCACTGTGTTTACCTGCTGTGCATACACAGTGGAAGTAAAACATCTACGTTCCAGTGAGCTTAAAATTTAGTTAAACAAGGATTTTTCATGTACAATCCAATGTGAATCCACCAGGTGACGACTTCCTGGAGCTCTGTATGCCTGGAGCCCTGTGGGCCCATTTGGGTCAAGTTCCCTTACTTTTCTTTACTGACATGTTTGGTCACAGGTTGTCCTGAATCCCATTCTCCATTTGGACACCTTCACATTTAATCTTTGGGTTGCACGGTTTGTTGTCCTTGCTAGCAAGGACATTTGGGGTTTTTTTGTTTAATTCTGTCATTGGATGAATTATACTTTTAAGCAAAAGAATGATCGATTAATAACAGCAAAAGAAAATCAGTATTGTTAAAAATTTCCCATAATCAAGCAAACTTTACATCTTCACAAGTTATAAAGGGCTGCAATAGGTGTTAGTACTTACTAATTCTCCTGTGGTACCCCCAGGAAGTTACCCTCCACAGGTGATCAAAACATTTTTTGTGAGATATTGTGCCAACCCTAAAGGCATAACCTCAAGGACAGAGATTTTTTCCATTCATCTTTACCCATACTAGAGCTTTAAACATTTAGATGGAAATAGCAAAAGAAATTTGCGAATAGACTAAGTGTTGAGAATGGTGACTGTCCTGGGACATTAATGCCTGCCAAACAGGAAAAACAGCAAGGTCAAGCACATCCTACAAAAAACAAAGTTGTTGTATGCTGCAAGTCACAGAGAGACATGTGGGATGGAGGTTTTGAAAGAAAGACTGCGTTGATGCTTTATCTGAGAAGTGAATACACATAGACACAGACACACACAGACAGGCATTCGCAGTCGGCCTCTGTGGGCGAGCGTGGCCTTATTCCACTGCTTGGTACCATTGGTTGCCTGCCTCAACTTCAGCTACTTCTGAAAGGAAATAGAGGATTTTAAATCCTTTGTTTCCACAGCAGGTGTGGTGGTTTTGGCCCTAACCAAAGGCCAAATACCCCCCAAGCCGCTCGCTCACTCCCCCCTTCAGCTGAAAAGGGGGAGAATATAGATATTGGGAGGCTTAGGACTTGAGATAAGG
>VZTU01024266.1:23505-37090 GCA_013400835.1 Zapornia atra | reverse complement strand
ACTCTGATCCATAACTGAAAGCACAAAACTGATATGTATTGAGAAATTTTAATTAATCTTCCACCTAAAATTCTGAATATTTGGATTTAATGTCTAGTTCTGAATGATATAATATTAATAACTACCATGTAAGCAAATCTGATAAGCAGATGGCAATATCTTAGTCATTCTGGAATTAAAAGGGAAAAAAAAAAAGACACATCTATAACCTTGATTTAATTTCACTTTGTTTAATTTACCTGGTTTTAACTCCTGTCACAGTTTACTTTCTTGTAGATATGGTTCTTATTACTGAAAAAAACCCACATTAAACAGTCCCAGCTATGGTTAGATTTGAAACTCAACTGTAGCTTTTGTTAGAGCTATGGACATGGATGATTCTGAAACAAGATTTTCTACTTGAAAATAGAAATTAATTATAATACTCTGGCTAATGTTACAATCACATCTATTTGTACCTGCAAATCCCAGTGATATATCAAAAATCAGTCTCTCTCTGACTCAGTGAAAGCACAAAGAACCATAGAACCAGAAGCCATCAAAAAAGATCTCCTTGTATGCATTAGTGTTATAAAATGGAACCGTAGCTAGAATATCCTGCTTAGTGTGTATATGGAATAAAATGAAGTGTTATTGCAAGTAAGTAAATTAGAAAGAACTTTCCTTCTGCAGTTGGGGATTCTGAGTGTTTGCTCTTGTGTTGAGGGAAATCTATGTGGGGGTTGCCAAGGTCCTTTGTGAAAAAAGTGAACCAAGCTGGAAAGCATAGCTAAATGTGGTTTCAAGGTAGCTGATCTGATGACTCCCCCTGTGCTGCTATTGAATCATCCAGTCCTGAAATGAGGGTATACATTTCCTGTGAACTCAAAATTGCCACGTGGCTCTCCAGCAAGTATTGTTTCAGTCTTATTGGCAACACTTGATGCAAAGTTATGTCAGTAGAAGGATATTGTCACAGTTTGACTCTGTGACTTAGCTCTTACTCTAGCAGCTGGGATTTTCCACTTTCTGTTTCTGATTGGTATTAAGATGTCCTATATTTCCTACACCTCAGAAAACAATTTTACTTCTTTCAGCTAGTTGTCTTCCTGTGAAGTAACATCTCTTCCCTGTGATTCTTCTTGACACTGTTAATGATACTGGGTTAGTTATTTTATTCCTTTTGGTGTCTCTTTTTTATTAAGGATTTAATCTCAGCCTTGAAAATCTAATGGCCAACATACCTTTTTATTCTGTTCAGCCTTAATGTGGGGACATTTTTAAAAGTGTGTGATTTTATTATCCCTGTGATGAAATAATGATTTCTCTTTGAGGTAAAATACTCAATTATATTTATTTCCAAATGAGAAATAGATAAGGATCCTAATCGGCAAAGCCTCTCAGGAACATGCTCCCTTTTTGTTTCTGAAAAGTTCATATGGTGGGCAAAGCAAATATTTTAGCATGACATGCCTTAGAAAAATATTTGTAAAAATGGGCTGAATTCTTACCACATACTTTGAGATAGTTGCAAGTTGAAACTGACGTAACAAATGACTGAAGTGCTTCTGCTAATGTTGAAAGGATAGGAATGTCTATAAAGTTTATTAGGTGCATACATGACCATGAATGAAAATATAAATTGGAGAGCTGAGCTGTTTTCAGATGATGCTGGGGTTTTTTGATAGTGATATTTCTTCTGTTCCATGTTCATTACAACCCAAAGAAGTTATGAATATATGAGACTCCTGGGAGATTTACTTTGACGTTTTATTTGGGTTTAGGAATATTGTATTGGATTTTTTTCTTTTTTCTTTTACTTTTCTGTTTTTTTTCTTTTGTGGCGCAAACATCCCCTATAGCTACTTAATAGTAGCTGTTTAATGCGAAAGAATGAAAGATATAGGTTGTAGCACTATCTTTTTTTTAACTAATCACATTTTAGTTTAAAAAGTTAATAAGCATCTTGGTTGATATCCCTGCTGTCTTTCTCTTTGTTTTTCTACCACTGTCATTACACATGACATATATGCATTATGAACATAAACTGTAGTCCCTATACAGCTCTTTATAAAATCACTGGTGTACCTGAGTAGATTTTTTTAGAATAGTTAAATAATCAGGTGGCAATTATTTCGATACAGAAAAGTGTTTGCTCAGTTTGCTGGTAAATAGCCATCTCTATATCCGGTCCCGATCCAGTGAAGTATGTCTCTGCTGGAAACAGTACGTGCATTTCATGTCGATAGCATTTAACTCCATAGGTATGAGAGTACTTTGGACTTGACAACTAGCAGAAGAATGAAAACATTCACAGTTTGGACACCATTGATTTACTGATCCACTGATCTAGTGATTGCAAAACAGGAGCTGTTATGTCTCTCAATGCTGAACAATTCTACAATGAAGAAACAAATTATTCCCCACTGCAAGTCTATTCAAATGATAATTTTTTTTTCTGATAATAAATCTGACAGTGAAGTTGGTGCCAGTGATGATTTATTTTCTCAAGGCTGGAACAGCACTTCAGATTTTTCACTTGAAATATTTCTTTTGAAAAAAAAACAAAACAACCCCTGTACATTTTTAATATGACTGTCGTAGATGGCTCTAAAAGCAAGCACAAAAAACCCCAAATTTCCAGAATTTCCAGAATTTACTTGTCCAAGGAAAATAAAAGAAGAGTTTAATATTTTGTCCATTAATTAATATGTAGCAATTGACAAGGATGCAGAGTCTTTTTAAGGAAGACCAGAAATGGAAAAAGGTTTTATAATAAAATTAATGGCAGGAAAATTTGGAAAGAAATGGAAATATCTACTTATTATTTATTCATTAAGGGTGTCAAGAAGGACTGTATGGTTTAAGCAATTTAATCTTTATGTGACTGACAATTGCTTGGGTTTTTTTATGTGATGAGATTGAGGTCCCTTCCAATCCCTACGATTCTATGATTCTATGATATCTTTAAGGTACTGCACTGGGATTCAGCATGACTGCTCTTCTCTGCTTTTCATATAGACTTTCAGTATTACATCTGTAGCTATTTGAGTTATGGCTTCAAAAGCATTGTCTACCTGTCTCTGAGGTTTTGTGATGATAATGTATTATTGGCTGAGTCATCAGGATGCTCTAATGGTAAGACAATAAGTAACTATGAATATAAAATGAACATACTTTTGCTTCTCTCTTGTAGACAGAGTTTGCCTTTTTTTCCTGCTGGATTAATCTGGTATTCATCAGTCCTACCTTTACTTCTGTACATTGATCTATGGCTTTCCGCTTCCTCTGCACAATCACCATACAGGACTCCACACACCAGCAAGACAGGTAAAATATTCCTGCCCTTATTCTTATTGAATTATTTATAGAATGCTTGTAAGTCCAATGCTGTGTCAGGCTCTCTGTCATGTCAAATGATTACACATGCGCAGCGTGCATGCAACCAGTTCAAGAAAAGAGCAAACTGTTTTAGTGAGATATAAGTGCATTTTGAAGGAACATCGCTGTGAAAGTCAGCGTTTGTGTATTTCTAATTTATTTCATTATAATATTTTGCCTACATTTAGTCTAAGAAAAAAACAGTACCAACAGCACTGTCTTTATGGTGAGTTTTTGTTACTGGCAAGCAGAAATGTTCTTGATTTAAGGCAACTGCTTGTGGATTGTGTGGGATTTCTCTTCTCCATTTATGACGGCTGTAAAAACATAAGAGCCCAGAGTTCCTGTTCAAAAGAGAAGTGCAGGTCATTATCTAATGGTGAAGCTAAAGGAAAAAATAACCTTTTGTTGGCAGTATTTATGTAACTATTCCATGAAACAAAGACAAAACAGCTTAGAATGTATCAGGGAAATGCCAACAGTATGACTGAGAAAGGAAATGCTAAATGTGAGAAAACTGCCAAGAGCAACTTGAAAGGAGCTTGGACTTCTTAGCAAAGATACAGTTTCTTCTTGCTAGGTTCAAGAGGATTTTAGATACACTTTATGAAAAAGAATATCAGAGATGGCAGATAGATACTTTCATTTTCTCTGCAGAATGTCAATCTGAGGGCCCCTGAATTTTGGATAACTTCTTGTTTTAGAAGACAGCACTAGACATCTCTGAAGCACAATGATTTACTTCAGCAACACTAACTACAATTATTTGCCCTTAGTTTTATCATGCTGTCATATATGTCTTTCGTGTGCTTAGTATGGTTGTGGTGGGTTGACCATGGCTGAAGGCCAGGTGCCAACCAAAGACACTATCACTCCCTTCCTCAGCTGGACAGAGAACAGAAAATATAAGAAAAGGCTCATAGATTGAAGACAGGGAGAGATAACTGACCAATTATCATCACAGGCAAAACAAACTTGACTTGGGAAAATTATTTTGTTAGCAAACACATCAGAGTACTGAGAAAAGAAAAATAATGCATAGAACACCTCCAACCTCTCTCTCCCTTCTTCCCTTCTCTCCCTTCACTCCTCATTTTTCTCTACTCCCTCCCCTGCCAGTAGCACAGAGTGACAGGCAATGGGGGTTGCAGATCTTTCGTGGTCCCTTCCAACTCCTAATGTTCTGTGATTCTGTGACTATATGTTAACTCAGGGGGAGGACTCCTCACACTCTTCACTTGCTCCAGTATGGGGTGTCCCCGATAAGAGACAGTCCTCCACAAACTTCTCCAATGTGAGTCGTTCCCATCTTTGGTGGTTCAACCCTGTCTGCAGGCTAGAGACCAAAGTCTCTCTATCACTTCCCTTTTCAGTTGGACAAGCTGCAGGTGGATATCTGCTCCATCATTGGCCTACATGGGCTGCAGGGGGACAGCCTGCTTTACTATTATCTTCTCCAGTGCCTGCAGAAGAATCTCTGCTCTGGTGTCTGGAACACCTCCTCCACATCCTGCTTCAATGATCTTGGGGTTTGCAGAGTTTTTCCTCTAACATAATGTCACTCATCTCTCTAGTTGCACTTGCTTCTGGTGCATTTCCTGCCACCTTACCCCCGTTCCCCACCCCTTAATGATGTTATCCACTTACCACTGTTGCCAATGGGCTCAGATTTGGCCAGTGGTGAGTCTGTCTTGGAGCTGGTTGTCTCTACTGGACCTAGGGGAAGAGTTAATTTTCCCAAGGAGCCAACACAGGTGACACAAGCTGAGCATGGGTATTTTCCTTACCATGTGACATCATGCTCCCTATAAAAGGGAGCTAGGGGGAGAGGGGCAGCGCCACATGGCTCCAGGTCAGCCTGAGTGTGGGCTGAGTGGTAGGTCATTGAGTCAGTAAATCGACATGTGTTATCACTGTTTGCGTATTCTTTCATAAGTCCTGTTGCTGTTATTTCTCTTTCCCCTTGCTGTCATAGTAAACTGTCCTTATCCTAACCTACAAGGTTAGCTTTTATCTCCCCATTCTCCTACCCATCCCACCAGGGAAAGGAAGGGTGAGCAAGCGGCCATATGGTGCTCAGTGGCCAGCTGGGGCTGCAACTCAACATGCTGCTATAATAAATTTTGGTAGCCAGGATAACACTACCTACCTTTTGGTAGTGGTTCAGTTTCTTCAGATTGGAGATACACTTCTGTGGACTGAGTTGATGCTAATGTGGGGGTTTGAAAAACAGATAAGAAAAATAAGGTAATATTCTAAGAATTTTGAAGATCCTCTCCTTAACGAAAATACAAAGATCTATGCTATTCCTGTTGCCACAGTTAAATATTCTACCAGTTGTGTTGAAAATTAACAAAATACTCTGTTTCCAAATATGCATGCTACATACCTGGTTATAGCTGATGAAATGAATAGAGTATATCCTTGTAACAGAAATTTTATGTGAGCTTTCACCCTGGGAGCTCTTAGTATAAGCCGTAACCTAAATATTAATAAGGACAAATGTTCAGAACTCAGAACAGGTGCTAATGCATGCACCTTGCAGACTAAGCCAGTAGTAGCTGCTAAGATAAATCCTCTTAAATATCTCTGAACTGTTAGCCCTTAGCTGCAATGTTTGACTGCTCAAAAAGATGCAAGATTATAGTGCCAGGTTTCTTTGACCACTATCAAGTTTCCTTGAAAAGAGCAAGCAAGTAATCATAGAACCACAAAATACCTTGAGTTGGAAGGGACCCATAAGGATCATCGAGTCCAACTCCTGGCTCCACACAGGGCCAGCCAAGTCAGAGCATAGGACTGAGTGCTTCTTGAACTCAGTCAGACTCAGGGCTGTGACTTCCCTGGGGAGTATGTTCCAGTGCCCAACCACTCTCTCAGTAAAGAACCTCTTCCAAGTATCCAGCCTAAACCTCCACTGTCGCAGCTTCATACCATTACCTCCAGTTCATCACTGGTCACTAGAGATCAGTTTGGGCCCCTTTGCTTCCTCTCGTCAGGAAGCCACAGACTGCAATGATGTCTCCCCTCAGCCTCCTCTTCTCCAGGCTGTACAAACCAAGGGACCTAAGCTTCTCCTCATAAGTCTTCCCCTCCAGACCCTTCATCATCCTTGTTGCCCTCCTCTGGACATCTCCAATATTTTCATGTCCATCTTGTACTGTAGTGCCCAAAACTGCATACAGTGCTCTGGGTGAGGCCACATCAGAGCAGTGTAGAACAGGACAATCCCCTCCCTGGACTGGCTGGCAATGATGTGCTTGATGCACCCCAGGATGCAGTTGTCCGTCTTGGCTGCCTGGGCACACTGCTGGCTCATGTTTGACTTGCTGTCAACCAAGCCCCCCAAATCCCTCTCAGCATGGCTGGCCTCCAGAGTTGTATCTCCCAGCCTGTATGTGTAGCCAGGTGCAGAATCCTGCACTTGCCCTTGTTAAACTTCATGCAGTTGGTGATTGCCCAGCTCTTTGATCTGTCCAGGTCTCTCTGCAAGGCTTCTCCACCCTCAGAGTCAACAGGTCCTCCCAATTTGGTGTCATCTGCATATTTACTTAAGACACCCTCTAGTCCCGAGACCAGGTCACTTATGAAAATGTTAGAGAGAACTGGACCTAAAATGGAGCCCTGGGGAACTCCAATAGTGACTGGTCACCAGCCAGAGGTAACCCCATTTACTATTACCCTTTCAGCCTGGCCCTTCAGCTAATTACCCACCCAACACATTTGGGCTTTGTCTAGTTGTATGCTGGACATTTTGTCCAGCAAGACACTGTGATATATAGTATCAAAAGTCTTACTGAAATCCAAAAAAAAATAACATCAACTGGTTTCCCTTGGTCAACCAGCTTGGTGACCTTGTAAAAGGAAATCAGATTGGATAGACAGGACTGGATCTTCCTCTTCTGAACCAGTGTGGCTGTGACCAATGACTGCATTGTCCTTTAGGTGTTTTCAGTAACTCCCAGTATGATGTTCTCCATAATTTTACCAGGCACTGAGGTGAGATTGACAAGCCTGTAATTACCAGGGTCTTCTTTCTTACCCTTCTTGAAAACTGGGACACTGTTTGCCAGCTTCCAGTGAACTGGGATCTCTCCAGATTCCCAAGACCATTAAAAAATGATGGGGAGAGGTCTCACAATGACATCAGCCAGATCCCTGAGTACCGTAATGCTGTACCACTTCTAAATCGTAATGGTGAATTTTATAATATTAATAATGAAAGAAAGCACTGGAAATGATCAGTAAAGGCAGTTGATTGATTCAGTGTCAGGGTGCTGTGAGGGCTGGATGTTCCCTACACGCTGGGAGCCATGATAGATCCTGAGGCTGACAGTGGGGCCATTGTCAGACAGGTCCTGTCCCATGGCTCCTAGTGAGGTCATTTATTTCAGCTATAAAACTGGTGGCTTTAAACTGCTAATATCTGCATAATTTTGAATTACTTTTATGCCAGACTTTGAATTAATGAACAGTCTCTTGGAAGAAGGCCTATATTATACTGTAGTATTTTAGCCCCAGCCAACAATTAAACACCACACAGTCATTCATTCACTTCCCCCTGGTGGGATGGGGGTGAGAATTGGAAGAAAGTGAGAGAACTTGTGGGTTAAGATAAAAAGTTTAACAGGACACACAAAAAGAAGGAAGAGAATAATATATACAGAAAACAAATGATGAAGAGTACAATTTCTCTCCACCTGAAGACAATGCTTCGCAAGATCCCCCTGCTGCCAAGCAAGGCCCCCAAACTTTGCAGCCTGCAAGCAAAGCAAAACAAAGAATTCATTCACCACTTCCTATTGGCAAGCAGGCATTCTGCCACCACCTTAAACTCAACTATGTGCACGACCCCAAGCTGCCACACCAGGCCCTCAGCCGCCACTCATCTCCACCCCAAGTCATAAATGGAACATCATATGGTATGGAATATCACTTTGGCTAGTTTTGACCCTCTGTCCTTGCTGTGTCCCCTTCTGGCTTCTTGGGTGCTCCCTACCTTCTTGTTGGCAGGGCAGTATGAGAAGCTGAAAAGTCCTTGGGGAGGAGAGGGAGAGGAGGAAGAGGAGAAAGGAGAGAAGAAAGGGAAGAGAAGGGAAGGGAAGGGAGAAGAGAGTTAAAAATGTGGACTATAAGAAGGTGTCACAAGTCCTTTTCCCTCTTTCCAGCATGGCATGTGGTTGTGGTGGTTTGACCCTGGCTTGAAGCCAGGTGCCTACTAAAGTCTTTCACTCCCCTTTTCAGCTGGACAGGGGAGAAAATATATATTGAAAGGCTTAGGAGTCGAGATAAGGACAGGGAAAGATCATGAACCAAATGAGAAGTGTAGTCATGACCCTGAATTTCAAGAAAGCTGACTTCCAGTTGTTCAAGGAGTTAGTCAATAGGGACACCTGGGGAATGGCCCTCAAGAACAAAGGGACAGAACAGAGCTGGTAGGTCTTTATGGATGTTTTCAACAGAGTGCAAGAGCTTTCAATCCCCAGGTGTAAGAAGTCAAGCAAGGAAGGCAGGAGACTGCCATAGCTGAGTCAAGACACGATGGTCAAACTAAAAGGCAAGATGGACTGCACAGGCAGAGGAAGGTGGGAAAAGTACAGGGATGTTGCCTGATTGTATAGGGACGAGGTCAGGAAGGCCAAGGCACGGTTGGAGCTGAATTTGGCAAGGGCTACCAAGAAAAACAAGAAGAGTTTCTACAAGTATATGAACTAGAAAAGGAAGGTTAAAGAAAGCATACCCCCTGATGAGCAACAATGGTGAACTGATGAAAACATATGAGGAACAGGCTGAGGTTCTCAACAACTTTTTTTGTCTCAGTCTTCACTGGCAACCTCTCTCCTCATTGCTCTCAAGTTGAGAGACGGCAAGATGGAGACTGGGGAGACAGAGTCCTTTCCACTGTAAGTGAAAATAAGGTTCATGGCCATCTGAGGAACTTGAACACTAGTCCATGGTGAGATGCATCTCAGAAAGAATTGACTGATGGAGTTGCCAAGCCACTCTCCATGATATTTGAAAAGTCATGGTGGTCAGTTATAGTTCCTAGTGACTGGAAGAGAGGAAATATGACAGCCATTTTTAAAAAGGGTAGCAAGGAAGATCCTGGGAACTACTGACCTGTCAGCCTCACCTCTATGCCTAGGAAAGTCATGGAACAGATCCCCCTAGAAGGACGATTACTACAGTTAGAACAGTAGTCAACTGTCTTATTGCTGCTACTCTTTGTAGAAGACTAATCAACCATAACAGCCTTCTGAAGATCTGTGTGGACTCAGGGCTCACAGAGGGTTGATTAACATTCCTTCCACTAACAGCATCATAAAATGAAAGATGATGTCACCAAGAAAAGTATTGCAGTCTAAAATAAAATGGGTTATATTTTATTATATAATAAGTTCATATTCTGGTTTTGGAGCTATATAGCTGCAAATCAGAAGCTGATCATGTCTACAATAACACTAAGCCATTATCTCAAAGTAATAATCATCTGTATGTGAGTGACTGCCAGCAGAAGAGCAATAAAGCCACAGAAACTGATACTAACTTTTTTCTTTCTGGACATTAGATACTGGGTAAAAAGCACTAGAAGGTTTTGGGGTTTTTTGGTTTGGTTTGGTGTGGTTTGGTTTGGTTTAGCTTGGTTTGGTTTGGCTTGGCTTGGTTTGGTTTGTTTGTTTGGTTGTTTTTTTTTGTGAAAGGGCATATAATTTTTTTCCAATGAAAGACTGTTGTAGCTCCAGTTAAATTCTGTTAGGTTTTTTGTCATAATTAATATATAGAGGAGCTTGACAATATTACACCACTCATTAATATCAATCATGTCCTATTTTTTTATAGACTTAGCAGTTGTAGAAAAGCAAAACAGCTTGCTGACAAAGCATGTAAAATTATCGAGCACTTATATTCCACAATATGAAATATTAATCATACGTCTTCCCAAAGCTGTTCGGAAGAAAAGCACTTTTAAACCTCATTTTCCCACAAATTAAAGGCAGAGAGCACAATTGTGTCCTGATGCCCCTAATTCAACCCTGTACAAAGAACACATGCTCTTAGTTCTGCTTCTTCTATACCACTTGAAACTACACACAAAAACACAGTACTATTGCACACTGGAGTATAAAGATCTTTTAATGTTCATAACAAACCCAGGAATACCTACAGACTAGAACAACACTGATTTCTGAAAACATACTAAGCAATTGTAGTCAATAAATCATCTTAAATGCATAAACAAAATTTTCAGCCAGTTTATAGATAAGTAGTCTGACTTAAGAGCAAGATACTTAAGCTTGTTCCTTACTGGAGTCTGAAATTATTTCTACCTTTGATAGGAAGAATTCATTATGGCAGTCATCACACATAGTATTTCATGGACACTGAGAAAATAAATTACAACCATAAGGTATTCTGGGATCATTTTCAATTGATAGGAATTAACTTTGTAATGGGAAAGCTCAACTTTTATTAGAAAGTGGAATATTTTTATTAAATTCTTATTTAGTTCAAAACTCATTTTTTCATTAAAAATAGGCTTGGTCCATTTTTTCCATGTATTTTATTCTCCATTACTTTTCACCTTATCACTTGTCTTCTAAAACATATTCCTTCTTACAAAGTTCCAGTGTTTAATATCTGTCTGACAGTATCATGTCTTCATCTCCTTTTCTTCTTTTTCACGTTTTCTTTGCCAGCTACTTTTAGTTTGTTCTTCACAAGTACTGTATTTAAAAGGAAGGATATGGTAAAAAATGATGGATGGAGGGGAAGAAGCAATAGGAAAAATCACCCTTGATTCTTTTAAAATTGTTTTGAAATTGCCTCATTATTGATTAAATATCCAGCTAAGGTATATGATGATAGAATATTGTTGCAAGTGTTCTCATTTCAATTTTTTGTACTTTCACAACAGCTTTCTGAATTTCTCTACAGAATTGCATTCATCAACCACATGCAACCTCCATTTGCATCCCTACAGTGAGAGCTTTAGAGCTGTCCTAAGTTTACTGTTCCTTCCTGGATGAAGAAGTAATTTTTACAATTACTTTATATCATTAGTATGAATTAAAGTAGCTGAACTAGCGTCTTGGTAAGCCTGGACATCATTTGAACATGTGTGTGGTGTTATGCATGAGAGCACATAAAGGACATATGGTTTGAACTTTCAGTATTTTACACATTGCCATTAATGCTTTGAAATGTGGAGATCATCTGTGACAGGTAACGTAAACACCAAAGCAACTTTGACAACTTTTTTTCAAGTGTGCTCGTCTTTAAGGTCAAGAAGCAAAAGTGTACTTTCAAAGGAAAGATTTCCATGGCAACACAAGGGAATAAGGGAAAGAAGACATTCTTAATTCAAAAGTGTCTTTTAAGCCAAGAGTATTCCTGATATGCTTTTGTTTGATTTGTTTACATGAAAGGCAAAGAAAAAACAAACAAAAATAGCAAGGATATTTTTGACCAAATTTTCTACATTTATTGATATGACTGAATATGTTTAACTCAGTCAGTAGCCTTTACCAAAATCAGCAAGGTTACATGAATAAATGAGGAAAAACCCTGTTTCCCAAGAGCACTGTAAAAATCTTTTAATTCTTGAAGGCATCTTTTCCTTATAATTAATCCTGTGGTTTAATCAAGTGATGGGTGTGGAAAAGTGAGTCAGAAGAAATCCAGTGTGTTTCTCATTTACTTCTAAAACACGTTTGTAGCAGAGTTCAATGTAATAATATGTTTTGGCCTCTTGTTGCTTTTCCTTTCTATTTAAATAGAAGGTTTAAACAGATAATGCATAGCACAGGGACTGCTATCCTTGATCACAATCTATCAATCAGCATGACTATCAAGCTTTTAAAAACCTGTATATGTGGGATACAGGGTCAAAAGTCTTAAGTTTTAAACTGCAATTGCCTAGTGAAGTACTGTCACAACCTTCAATGCCAAACTCAGGAGTTGTATTGTGTAAGTATATCATCAATCAACTTAGCAAATAAATGACAAGTACAAAATATTAAAAAAGCATGTTTAAAATGTTGAGGTTTGGGTTTTTTTTAAAATTTTGTTTTGGGGGTCTGTTTTGGTTTTTTTTTTTTTGGGGGTTTTTTTTGGGGGGAGCATATTCCTTACAGAAAATAAAGTTGGGTAAAATTGTTAGTATACAAATGATACCACTGCAGATTAAACTTTTCTGATATTTTCCTCTAAATGCTATCTCAGTTGGTAAATAACTGGCATGAGAAATCAAAAGAAACCCAGTATGCTTCAGAACACCTCAAATAGAACTTTTGGTTCTTTCATCAGTCTAAAATCTTCAGTAAGGAAGTTGTCTTTACCCACCTTGAAGGTGCACATCACTTCTTAGAATATAATTTAAAGTCTTTTAGATTAGCAAGGATAAATGCATCCTATTAATAACATTTTAGATTTTATCTAAGCTACTGCTTACTTAAGTAAGCATATGCATATGTAAGCTATATGCATACTTAATATATATTTCCCAAAGTTAATTGTACTTCCTTTGTCAGTGAGTTCCATTTACTAATAAAAACTTCTGTTAACATTGTACTATGGCCTGTAGTCACAATTTTGCATTGTACTTCTAAACTGAGATACTTTAAATAGTTTGGAAAATTTTGTATACCACACAATGAATTAAGGCACGACACCTCTCTAACATGCATTAAAAGATGTATATGGCTTTGATTTCCTTCTCACCATATCTTGGAGAAACCAAGATGTGATGAGAGAGCTGAGACAGCTGGCAGAGGTTATTGCGGAGCCACTCTCTATATCTTCAATAGGTCCTGGACTACAGGAGAAGTGCCTGAAGATTGGAGCATAGCCAATGTCACTCCAGTCTTTAAAAAAGGCAAGAAGGAGGATCTGAGCAACTATAGGCCAGTCAGCCTCACTTCTGTCCCTGGAAAGGTGATGGAACAGCTTGTTTTGGATGCCATCACCAAGCAACTGGAAGAGAAGAAGGTCATGAGGAGTAGTCAGCATGGATTCACCAAGGGGAGATTGTGCTCGACCAATCTCATAGCCTTCTATGATCTCATCACCGGCTGGGTAGATGGAGGGAGAGCAGTGGATGTCATCTACCTTGACTTTAGCAAGGCTTTCAGCACTGTCTCCCACAACATCCTGATAGCAAAGCTGAGAGAACAAGGGATAGATGAGTGGACAGTGAGGTGGGTTGAGAACTGGCTGTTGGACCGGG
>VZTU01024265.1:16836-48736 GCA_013400835.1 Zapornia atra | reverse complement strand
AGGCTCCAGGAGACCTAATTGTGACCTACAATTATTTAAATCGGTCCTAGAGAAAAGAGGGACTGTTCGTCAGGGAGTGTAATGATGGGGCAGGAGCAATGGCTTCAAGCTGAAAGAGGGCAGGTTTAGATTAGATGTTAGACAGAAATTCTTTACAATGAGGATGGTGAGGCCCTGGCACAGGTTGCCCTGAGAGGTTGTGGAAGCCCCATCCCTGGAAGCATTTAAGGCCAGGTTTGATAGGGCTTTGGGCAATCTGATCTAGTGAAGGGTGTCCCTGCCCATGGCAGAGGAGGTTGGAACTAGATGATCTTAAAGGTCCCTTCCAACTGGCAGATGACAGACAGATGTCAAGTGGAAAAGAAACTAATTTATTCTGGTCACATTAAAATCAAAGAAGGAATATAAGGCTTAAAATTCATTAATCAGACAAAAAAAAACCCCTTTTCATTAATAAAATAAATGCAGTTTCTGTTTCATTTCCTGTTATCAAATGTTTCATCAGCTGAAATAGTCTTACTCATAGTTTTTAACATTTACTACTGAGCATGAATAATAAAGACAAATAAATAAGAACTCATATTTTTCCTTTATTTTCTACTATATTTTAGAAAATACTTTAAGAGTGATTTTAATGAGTTTTTTAGGGTGAAATAAATGCAACTGACAGAATCAAGTTCAACTATTGTCAGATTGTCAAACTCCCCATGTATGTAAAGAATCATTAAAAATTTGTTATTGAATCATAGAATCCTTAAGGTTAAGAAAAGACCTCTAAGATCGTCAAGTCCAGCCCTCTGTCCATTACCACCATATTAACTAAACCACCTGGCAGAGTGCAATGTCTACACTTTTTTTGAACACCTCTAGGGAAATAAGAAATATGCTTTTAATTTACATTATTAAACAGTGTATAGGATTTTAGCCATTGTAACCTAAATTCGGAACCACTTCTGTCAAAGAAATAGATGAAGTAATATTGTACAATTATGAAATACCATTTAGATCATGTGTATATATTGAGAAGAAAGCTTCAAAACCTCATTCTACTCCCCATTTCCCTTCACTGTGCTTAGTGTTAGTTTTACTAATTCCATGATTCGTTTACATGAACCACTCAAGTATTGTCTAGAAGAATCCTGATTTTTTTGTATGTTCCTCTGAACACAAAGTTTCCCTTTTTCCTGTTTTCTACTTTTGAAACACTTTCCACAGAGCTTTACGGTAAGGTAATGAAAGTCCTTACCGGGAAAGGCAGACCAAGGATTAGATATGCAAGAGATCAGAGATGTTACAGACTAGAGATTAGAGAATGATGATGCTCAAGCAGAATTTTTAGTGCGTGACCATTATTTAACCAGAACTTTTTGACTACAAAACAGATTTTAAAATCTATATGGCTCTTTCAATTTTCAAAATCCTCTGTGTTTCTTTAGTGGTTTTAGTTACTGGACTGCTCAGAAGAGTTTGAAACTTTGCTACTAAAAAAAAGGTAGGAAAAATCTAAGTTTAAGCATAGGAAAGCCTTGTTGATTGATAGGGTGCTGTTTACTTCATTCTTTGGCACAGAGCTAAGCTTCTGTGACAGAAGGAAAGACGTGTCATAGACAGAATGGAGCTCCTTTGTTTAACAATTAAGTGAAGCAGAGCCCCTTAAGAAAACATTGGGAAACTGCAGACATAAAACAGAGAGGTGTTAGGAGAACTACGATAAGCTTTTAGGTATTTTGTTTAACAAATGGGCTATTTGCAGGAATACCTTCATTCAGCTAAAATCTCCAACCAAAACAGGGTTTAGTTATAGTGGATTAGGATCTTCTATCTGCAAAACAGCTTTGTGTCAGCATTTTACAAGTATAAATGCGAGAGTAAAAAAGACTAACAGAAACTGCTTGTTCTTAGCACATGACATATACTAATTTCCAGGGTTCATTCTTTCTATCTTTTATGGGTACTTTGCCAGGGTTGAAGAAGTTCAGTTATTCTGGATGAGAGAGATTAAGCTGCTATTTTGTTTATTTTTTTTACCTCTAGCATACCTTGCTGATACACAAGACTTGAACAAGTACCTCTTCTTTTGCCATCAAAACTAATTCATTAATTCCTGTGTCAGAAGAATGAGCTACAGCCCGAGGATGCATGTGACCACAGTTTTAAAAGCTGTAGTAGGAAATGTGGTGGTAAGCTTATAATTCTGACCGTGCAAGTGAATCATGAAGATAATGTTCAAAGGGATCTTCAAGTGCAGCATTACATAGTGTGCAATGTGGTTTTGAAGTTGTACTAACAATATCTGAATTTAACTTTTCAACTGCAAACTTTGAGCTTTGCTGATGAGAAATAACTGTAGTAGAGAATGGCCCTTTAAGGAGAGTAATTTTCTCCATTAATGCATAATGATAGCACAATCTTTGCTTGATTTTTATATACACAGAGAAAGGTATGCATACAGATACAATGAATGTATATAATAAAACACTTGAGTATTTAACTTGCTGACTCCAAAATCTTTAACATTTGTTTTGTCTGTACTAGTAAGATGAAAGGGTAATGTTCATGTTGCTTGGGTATACTAGGCAATAAATTGTTCTGGCAGTTGATTAAATACTAGACCAAAGCCAAGACATTTAATCAATGCACAAAGCCTTTGTTGCCTGCACATTCCATCATCACGAATTTTACTGCTACTCTGACAAAAATAAAATACTTATGGACAACATGATCGTATTAGCTCCCTCTCTTCATAAGCTCCCTTTCTCATTTTCAAAGGTTTAAATATGATGTGATAGTGACACAACTCATAAAATGCAATGTTCTTCACAATCCCATGTTAAATGATTAATCTATTCACATATATAAGATTTATTCATTGATTTCACATTATTTTTGTTCCTGTCACATACTCTGATATGTGGAAGAAAAAAAGAAAGTGCATTCTCAGATAAAATCACAATGAATCAACTTCCTTCATTTTACCTATATTATTTGTTCCATTTTTAAAATATCCATAGGCTACCTTGACTGACCATTAATTTCAGTGAAGCATCTTATTAAAATCATCTATGCAGTTTCTTCTTTTCATACGGAGTATGAATTATGCACAGGTCACAAACAACACACAGCATGAGACAAATCCATATAAATTCAGGATCTGGTGAATATTTGCAAGGATCTTTAGAACTACTGAAGTTGCTCAAATGTTGTATGGAAATGTATTCTATATTGCCGAAATCTTTGGAACCTTTTTGCTGGTTATAATTTCTTTTTCTTTTTTCACCTGTATGACTGGCCATTCTCATGTTATCATACATACATCATGTCCTCCTTTCCTCCTTCACTATACTTAAAAAAAAAAAAAAGTTTGAATGAAAGAGCACCAAATAATGAATGAGAAAGAATGAATAAATGAATAAAAAGGCAACTGATTAGCTATGAACAGCCTCAGTACAAGAATACAAAAGAACAACAATTTCATTTCATTACACTAATTACTTTCTTCAGGCCTATCAAAGTTCCTTGTTAACTGTCTTAGATACAACTATTCTAGGCTCCTCCTCAGGAATGGATCGGTTCCCTAACAAGGTACATTTTGAGGAATAAAATCTGTCATTCCATTGTCAAAGATTTTTTTTTTTCCTTTTTTAATNATTTTTTTTTTTCCTTTTTTAGCAGCAGAAGGGATCGTAGTCTAATCATCTGCATGATGTACACTATGAAGTCCATGATTTTAGCCCTGGAACGTAACTTGTTTGAGGTGTAGAGTGTATTTTATACAATTTAAGTGTTCTAGCAAATGAACAATTCACCAAAACACTAAATAAAAACTCCAAATGTAATAGTCATGATGAGGAACAATAGTCAACTGTTCCTAGCCTGAGTACACATCACTCAAGTATCCTACAACAGAACCTTGTCGCACCTTTTCCTGAGCCATCCTGCTTGATGTTCCCATCCTCTGTCACATACTGAGGGTATTAGATGCAGAAACAAAACAGGAGCTCATGTCTGAGCATTATTTGCAATGACTCCATAGACTTTTTCAGTCACTGCACTCCTGTATTCGTGATGAATGCTCCATTCTAGTTTTAATGCATATATGATGGGAATGAATATTTACATTTTGGAAGAGACTCTGCACTATGAGAATTGAAATCAGTGTCTACAGCTATCTAATTTATCATCTAACAAATGTATTGCTTGTGGAAGTCTGCCAGGAATAATTATATACTTTCTATAGGAAATGGAAATTTCTAATTTCTGGAGAAGGGATTGAAATGTTTCAACAATCCATTACAAATATACAGTGCTAACACAGTAGGGTTATCTCTGACTGCGGTCATCTACACATACTTTCCTGGAGGTCATATAGTTCCTTGATAACACTTGAATACACACTTCAACTTTTTGGAAAATGAAACTTTCAAGTTAATTGCAAGATCCTTGTATGCTAGTTTTCCAAGTTTCTAAAAGTGGTAGCTATAGTAGTATTTGATCAATAAAGAGAAGCAGAAAAAAACCCCTTGATTGTGGTATGTTTTTGTAAAATAGCTGTTTTCATATTGTTCATAATATTTCATATTCCATATATACTTTGAACATAATATATTACATTCTTGAGTTCACTTGGACTTAAAACAACAGTGTATAAATGATTAGACTTTGTTTTCCACAATATATTATGAGATGTTTGGCCAGATATTTTTGTTTTGTTTTCTTTATTGAAATTATTTTGAAGCCATGATTAAGATACAATATGTTTTCAGGTTCACTAGAACTCATTAAAAACTGTTAGAGTAAGGCAATGATCTAAACTTCTTAAATCACCACTTAAATTATCTATATTCTATGAGAGGACTACACACTGGAAGAAATAATGGACTATGAACTAGAACACATGCAACTGCCCATATTTCAGTGTGTGTTAACAACATACATATTATAAGAGAGAGAGAGGTTTAAACATGTCTATCCCCCTCTTCTCCTTCTCTATACATACCCCAGAGAAGTGGAAACATTTCATGCTACTACTTGAAGAGGTCAGTTCTCCAGCCGAAGCCAGTTATTTCTAGCTAACCTGTCAAATTTACCGAAGATAATCATGCCTGTGCATGCTTCCTGTTCTCCGGGCCATAAAAGATTAAAAAGGGGAGACATCATTTTCATTGTCTCTTGAGGAGGCAATATTTATCTTCAAGGCTATAGGAAGAAAATTCCACAGAGATCATAGAATATCTTGAGTTGGAAAGGACCCACAAGGATTGAGTTGACCTCCCTGCTCCTCACACAACTACCTAAAACTGAATCATACAAAGATACATTAGTAAACATAGGATTTCTCAGTAAATATAACATGAATTATGATATCCTCATTTTTTGTGATCTTTGGATTTTTGGATCATTTTAAACAAGAGATAGATTATTAGTGACCTAGCCAGGATCACAAACACTGTAAATATGAAAAGACCTTTTATTTACATTCTCTGTATGTCAAAACCCTTCAATTTCTTTTAACTGAAGTGGTAATTTCCTGATTAATGAAGCTGAAATGACTGAAAAAAGACCCTTTCAGCACTTTAAATGAGAACAGAAAAAGAAATTGCAGCAGTTCTGAGAGTGTAGTACAGGATGAGTAAACCACCCATATTTGATTGTGACTGCTAACTGTATTGCAACATCAAAATCACTCAAAATACATGAAAATTACTTCCTTACCAATTTCTATCAATTGCTGCATAAAAGTTATTGAATAGCAGATGATGGTCCTCTTGCACTAAGTATTTTCTCCTTTTTTACTCCCCCTTTAGTAGACTACTAAAACAAGAGTCTATAATATCTATTTTTTCATGCAAATTGAATGTCTTTGATGCATTTTTAAACACAAAAGAATAAAATATAGTGGTCAAAGTAAGTCCCACATATCTATGATTTTCTTGGTGGCAGCACAGGACTACAACACCAGCAGATTGCTCATTCAAAGTCACTGTTTAAATGAGACTGAGAAGAGAGACTGACAGTAGGTGTTGCTGTAGTTTCCCAAAATTAGGCTTTTCATGTAATATTTGTTCTGTTTCATGCAAGAATGTTACACCATAGTCTGCTATAGAGCCGAACTCACATTTTCACTCCTGCCTCCCATCATCTTAGAGGGAAGAGATGGACATTCCCCGTATCACATGTAAGACACCTGCTGTCCTGTGTAAATCACTTTACGTCAAGTCTTATGTGTGAGACCCTGCTTTGCCCCACTGGGACTGGAGAACTGTGATTTTCAGTGCTTGAAGACTGCCTCAAAGAAACCTGGATCATAACGTATTATTCTCATAATATTTTGTCCCTGCAGTCGCATCTTCTTTTGCTGACAAATTAGCCGTCATGAAAGATGGTGCAAGTCACATTTTCAGACCATATAAATATGACAGAAGTGGCATTTACTGATTAATCTTGTTGGTCTTACTATTTGGACTATAAGCAAACATTAGAAAAAAAGGAGAAAAAAAAAATCTTCCAAACTCTTCTATTTTAGCTGATTTCGTTTCATTTGGCCTTTGCCAGTTTTCCCCATGTACTGAACACTGACAAGACTTGAAGAAACATAGGAAGATTTTATTTCTCATAAAGAATAGGAAAGTATAGCTTAAAGGTACCACTTTAATCAAACTATACATTCTTACGTATACTGTTGGTTCATAGCTCTAATTAACAACTAGGTATTTTCTCTTTGGTGAACAATATGAGAGGTTAACAGAGTCCTTGTTTTCATTCATCCCTTGTCGAAGAATCCCTGTAACCAGAAAGTTTAATGCTGGGGCCTGTACAGTTTTAGAATGACTCCCTAAATAAACAAACTTTCCCACCATAAAAAAATAAATAAATTTGGTCTGATAAGGAAAACTATTGATTGTGGAAAAAACGAATGGTTTTTCAAATGCAAGGGGCAATATTTCAGGACAGAAAACTGTTATAACACCCTTTGAATAACGAACAGACTTGAGCTTGTTCCAGGGGCCCAGGAAGGAGGCTGCATGCTGTTTTGGCTTTCATGTGAAACCCACATGAAAAAAAAAGCAATGTCAATGAGCACAAATGGAGTATATACTGTCAGTGTATCATACCAGTCCAGTAGATCTCACATTTATCAGAGGCCATTCTCCTTCTCTTTTAAGTAACGAATGGATCAATGTACCACTACGGTTCAGGAGGGCAAGGGACTCTGGCTTTCCAAACTTGAAAGCCATGCTACTGTGAAGGAAATCTTCTGGGTATTTTGGCATGAAATAGCCAATGCTCTGCAGCAGGGAGATCAGATGCAACCTCAGTGTTGACTGTGCCTGCCCGGGAACATGTGCCTGGATCATACAATACAGGAAAGCTGCATGTCTTGCTAGTAGATCTCATAACCATCCCAGAGATGTTTTTAAGAAGGACAAGGATGAAATATAACTTTGCATAACATTAAATCACAGAATCACAGAATTGTAGGGGTTGGAAGGGACCTCAAGAGATCATTGAGTCCAACCCCCAAATCTATATGACTTGTTAATAACATTTCTACCTATAGAAATATTATAGTGCTATAGAGCCTGGGCTACAGAAGAGTTGCAGATTACATTAATTTTAGAAAGGCATACACACCCCATTAAAATTAAAACCATAGAATTCTATTGCCATGCAATCTTTAGATTAAAAAATGCGAGAACAAAAAATGTGAAGTAAAAAAAAAAATTAGATGTAAAGGAATGCAGTAATTAAGGTTTCCTTAATCCTGCCACCCTGTGTGCCTATATTACAATATTATCTTTAAATAGCACGTCCTTCACTCAGACAGTTACTCTTCTTATTTGGTACACTGGATGTAAAATGGGTTTACAATCCCCAATAAGTGTGCTCTGATCTCATCTTTCTTTCTATCTCACCACTCAGTATGCAGGTCCCGATTTTACTTACTGCATATCCTGCACTGAATACAAAGGATTTAATTTCCTTATAAGCTTGTATACAGTTTTGCCACTGCACTACCCAAGTTTTTCATTAACCTTTCACCTTTAAAACTAGACTATCTGACTGCAATCTCCCAGGGAAATTATTTTTCCTTTTTCTACCCCATCCTCAAAACTTGAGCCAAATGATTCATAAAGAGCTAGCTGTTTTCACTGGAGAGTTAACTGAAACTCTCTATTCTTAGATTAACTACTCTCAAATAAACTTTGACTGAATTAAAGTGACCATTAAATGACATGTACTTGGGATGACTGCAGGAACAGCAGAGTTTACTACCGCATGTGTAACTTTACATAGACTCAATTCCCAAGTTCCAGTTGCTTCACTGAGTACCCTTACATTTAAGTTATGTGTGGTTAACAAGGACATTACCAGCAACATTTGAATTATACTTCACATGAAAACACATTAGTCATGTTAGATAAAAAATAAGAACACATTCTTTCTCACAGCTCTGAAGCATTTAATATGAGCAGATAACTGCAAATCCAGGTCCCACTGGGGTTATCAGCTGATTTCCAGTGACTAAGAATTCAGAATCTCAGTCAAAACTCAGGCACTTTCGGAGGGAATAGTTTTGCATTGAAAAGTACTCCTAATTTCTGCCCTTTGGTAATAGCATAACCCCCTGCTTCTTGGGGAAAGAATTGTTCCTAAAGTAAATGAGATTCAGGTGCCTTGAAGCAGGAAGAACAGTAGCTACAGCTAAATCCTTTTTTTTTTTTTTTTTTTTTGTAGGGTTTTGTTTAGGTTNTTTTTCTGTAGGATTAGTTTAAGTGTACATTCTCAACAAACTCTTCCAGTTCAGTTGGGAGTAGTGGCAAAAACTAATGCCCATCAATGCTGGAATATTGCATATCTAGTGCTCCTGTACTGAACTGAGTAAATCCGTTGGTTTAGAAGCCTCATCTTTTGATTTTTACACTTTTAGTGTTATGAAGCAACATACTGCAGAACACTGCATCTCACATGTCCCTTGCCTGCATTCCAGTAGAAAAAACAGGTTTGCTAGGACTGAGTATCTTCTCTGTTCAGCACCTGAACAGACACAAAGCAAGGAGGTCTAGGCACCTTATCCTTCTTTCCCCTAGCACTGACTGAGAAGGGATAATGGAAGCACATTTCCATTAAGGGGCAAGCTTTTTGGCTTTTATTTTTCTTTTGTCTTAACTGCAAATATTATGCTGAAATTTATCTTTTTATAAGACCTCATTTTCTGCTCTGAATCCACAAACAGAAAAACAATATAAGAAAAATGTAGCCAAGAGCAAGTATGCTACTAGCAAGACTACTTTTAGTGTGCTCATTATTAGTGATGCATAACTTTGAACGCCTTTGATGGTAAAATGCCATAGAAATAGTTGTACATTAAACAATATTGAAGATACAATGAAACACATTGATTTTAGTAGATACAATGTAACACAGAAACTGCTTGTGACTGTCATTTACTGATCATCTGTAAAGACATTACCATGAAGGTGTATTTGATTATATGCTCATTTAATAACATACCAGTACTGACTGCTATTTGTAACATTTAAGAATAATATTCACAATATCTAGATTGCGAGTAGCTGTGAAACTGGGCTCCAAAGTCATTAAGCCTATTGTTAACTGTGTATACATGAACATTTATTATATACAATTAAGTATTTAATTTTAAATAACATGCATATATGCATATTTAATCTATGCATGAAGGAGAAGAGTTCCAATTTTAAGGTAGCAAAAAGGCACCTTTTCTAGAAACGCTTGGGGAGATAAATAGGTTTGGCTGGATCAAGAAAAGCAACAGTACTTGAAGCCCACTTTCTGAGTGGGGAAGCACAACATTAACAGATGAGATAAGAGGAACTGGAAATGGGGTCAAAGACAGCGGCTATGTACAGGTGTAACCCTGTAGTTTCTTAAATTTTGCCCTTAAGCAGTGAAAAGATTTCAAGTGCAAAAGAAATCTTCACGCTCCTCTTTTCCAACTATTGGTTCAAATGGCACACTTTTCCCTCTCTGGAACATCCCTCTGTCTTCTCCCCTATCCTGGCTGAGGCTGACTTCCTGCAGAAGAAAAATCTTTCCTAACATCTTATGACTGCCAACACTTCTCCCTGAAGTTCTCCACAAGTCTGTATTGAAATACCGCCCAATCAGTTCAGTTATTCAGGAATCATTTCAGGTGCTGCAACGTATAGTGGGGCCAAGAGATAGAGTGCTGATGTCTTGTTACGGTGTACTTCTCCCCCACTCCTTACCCCACTTCATGGAGTTGACAGAGTTATTATTTGGGGATCAAATGCATGATCCAAAGCCTGACTAGTACCATACAGACATCCCTAACCTGCCTTGCCTTGGCCTGTGACTATGTGCCACACATTGGGATTCCCTTCATTTGTCATAAAATTTGACAAAAACAGGGTAGAGTGCAAATAAATATTGAGGCAGAACTACACCTGCAGCTGAACACTGAACTGAGCTGTTTCTGTCGGATGGGGTTAATTGTAATGTCTGTAAAAGGTAGACAGTCAGTTCAAGGGAAAAAAAAAAGCCAAAACCCTACAACATAAAAACCCCCAAAACATGTCATGAAAATATCACTGAAAAGGCATTGCTCAAACAAGCGCAAGTACTAATCTCTGTCACTTTAATAACCCACAGTTGAAGGTGATGAACTTTTATCTGTACACTCTGCTCTTAGATGCCAGACAACTTGATCTCAAAAACCTCAAGAACATCACAGAATTTAAGCTGATTGTGTAGTTGATTATTCCTTGCTGCTAAATCTATGTAGTTCACCTTGAGTATGAAAGTGGACATACTTCTTTGAAAGGAGGGGGGAAAAAAAATCTTAACTGTCCATTATTTGTTCTTTTCACTACATATTGTAAATAACTGAAAAGAGATCATATAAAAAGCATTTTCCATTCCTCAGGTCTATCAAGGCAAAATGTCAGGCAAACCCCAACCATTTTAAATCTCCTTTTTAGAATACTTTTTTACATAGAAGTTTGTCATCGAATTTCATTATATAATTGCATTAAATAGAAAACTTCAGGATCTTTTACACTCTCAGAAAACAGGTGTACGTATTCAAATGAATTAATATAAAACAGTTAAACCAAAGAAGCAATTTAATCTCCTTAAATGTAGCCAGATATGTTAAACAGTTTATGTCAAGATTTAGCATACAACACTGAACAAAATAAGTGCCAAAAATCATGTAAAGGTCGTAAGTATTTCCTGCTGATTGACAAATTTAATTTGCATAGTCATTAGCATTACATCAAAGAAAAACTTGTAATAATGCCTTAGAGGGGTTCTTTTCAGTGCAGCCTGAAAAAGAGCAACCATACTTCACAGTACAACTCTAACTCAGAGAGCAAGACAAAACTCATCCCACTAATTCGGTCATAGACACATGAGAAGTCTGGGAAAGACAAAAAATAAATCCAGTTTTCAAGCATGTCTTCATCAACAGAATTCAGATCATCCTTTCTTGCCTTTACTGCTCTTTCTTGGTTCACTATGCACATATACATGTATGTGTACTGTCTTGCCACTATGGATACAGATGTGTGTCTGCATTTACACGCATTTAAAGTAAGTGAAAACAGGAGCTATCCTCACTTTCCAATTTTCATTAATTTCCTAAATGAAGTCCAAATTTAGCAGTCAAAGGCTATATCATAATGCTCCCTGCATTAAAGGATGAATTAAGATTACAGAGTCAATCTTGATCTTTGATCATCTTCTCAGCCTCTGCAATTAAATGCCTCAAGAACTTTCGCGTCAGTTTCTTCACCTTTGAAATCAGCAGCACCAGGCTGTTACTTTGATAGATGGTAGCACTAAGTAAGCACAAAATATTCAAATGAAATTAGTTTTCTCCTATAGTGGGAGTATCTGCACAGTAATATTTCTAGTGTTACAAATAATTTTTACTTGTTAAGTCTGCTTATACGCTTTATGTCTGGAAGACATTAAAAAAAAAACCAACATCATAATTACACCAGTTTCAGACTACCATCAAGTTTGGGTACATTTACTACAAGAGAGTTACACTTCAGTCATTCTACAGTCACCATTAGAATTAATTAAAAAAAAAAAATTATTACCATAATTGCAAACATGGATCTTTATTCTATGCTGACACACGAACTCTTACTTTGTTATAATAGAACAAGAAAGAAAAACATTCTTTGAATCCAAACAATTTAGGTGTTAAAAGATATCATTTTATTACTTCTAACACTTCAAACCTGGAGTCACTCTGATGTTCTCACATGACTTCTCCATGTACTCTACCCTCTTCACACTGGACTATTGATTCATGTGCATCAGCACTTCTTCGGAAAAAATGCTATTTGACATTGCCAGACTCAGTGACCTACGTTTCATTAACATACAGGCTGTGTAAATGTGTATCTGTTGCTCTTTTTCTCCAGTTCCCTCCGTGGTCACCAGCTATCTCCTAATGGTATCATGAACAGTTTAAGTCAAACATCCATACATATTTTAATAGACATGAACATTTGAAAAAAAATGTTACAAACTCAAATTATTATTGATCTTTATATATATAAAATAAAAATAAACAAATAAACATTTCTCTTTCTCAATCCCACAAAATATACCCATGTAATAATATCCAGTAAACCTCTTTAGAACAAGTTCATATTTTGAGGGTCTGGATCTCCAGTTTTCTTCAGCAAGAATATTAATAATTAACTATACCATCTCAGTGATAAGGGCAGGATCTAATTTACATTTTGATAAAAAAAACCAACCCCCCACATAAATGCTAAATGTAATTTTTAGACAAAAACTGATGCATGGTCTTTCTGGTAGTAGTATTTAATAATTCTATATAATATACGACATTTCAGATTAGTATATTTTAATAGATCCATCTGTCACCATTGGAAGATACCCTTAAAAGCAGGGTTAATGCACCTTAATAGCCATCACTGTTTAAAACAATTCTATGTAATAAGCCCTCTCCACAGTAAAAATAGATTAAATCCACAGGTTTCACCAATATAACCCACTCAAAAATTGTTTAGAGACATCATTAAAGAAACTGAGGGATTTCTTTGAAACTGAAAAGATTGGAACAAAAAGGAAAACAAAATTAAGTCAATACAAAGCTTTCCAACAAGAGAGTATCGATAGCTTGCCTCCCAGATTCTATGGACTAATATATTTATTCTTCAACTATACCTGTTCATTCCCCTCCCTTCCCTGCAACTAATGTTCCACCTTTTTTATGAGAGATACTACTTTTCTTTCAAAAGGGTAGGCATAAAATTTTTGATGCTCAAAGCCAGTGAGAGAAGTCCTCAAAATAATCAAGACATTTTTTTAATCTCCCAATTATTTCGTTTGTTATTATTGTTCTTAATGCCTTCTTGCACATAAAACTTTGCATTTTGGTCATATAGTACAGCTGATTAATTTTCTTTCATATGTCTTCTAATGAGAACCAGTACTTTCTCCATGAAATGCAGGCACAGAGAGAAATTCTGTACAATGTTCATGAGCTGAGAGACATCCTATAAGCTTTCTCCAGGTCCTGGATTTATTTTTTTTTTAATCACTCATTGCTTTCAAGATTTTCTCTGGAGCAATAATAGTGCCATAAAAAGTTGATTACAAAAAAAGAATTCACGCCTGAAAATCCCTTCCTTGTGGGTTTTTTTTTAGGACCTAGACATTGAGTAAAATTATTCCCTGGACTGAAAAAAAAAAAAAGTCTTTTACACATATCAGCAAATTTAAATGAAAAAAAACCTTTTTATTTTTCTACAGACTACTTATTTTTCATTGATATATTTATTCACTATTTTCCCCTTCAATGTTTTTCATTTGACTATAACAAGTTATATGGCTAAGAGAGCCAAATGGGATCCTGGGATGCATCAGGAAGAGTGTGTCCAGCAGGTCAAAGGAAGTGATCTTCCCCCTCTACTCTGCGTTGGTCAGGCCCCACCTGGAGTACTGTGTCCAGTTCTGGGCTCCCTGGTATAAAAAAGACAGGGACCTTCTGGAGAGAGTCCAGAGAAGGGCGACAAAGTTGATTAGGGGTCTGGAACATCTCCCCTATGAGGAAAGGCTGAGTGAGCTGGGTCTGTTCAGCATGGAAAAAAGCAGACTTAGGGGGGACCTAATTAGTGTTTATAAATATCTTAGACATGGGATGCAGGGGGAATTGGCCAGCCCCTTTTCAGTGGTCTGTGGGGACAGGACAAGGGGCAATGGCTGTAAGCTGGAGCATAGGAAGTTCCACACCAACATGCGGAAGAACTTTTTCACAGTGAGGGTGACGGAGCCCTGGCACAGGCTGCCCAGGGGGGTGGTGGAGTCTCCTTCTCTGGAGATATTCAAGTCTCGTCTGGATGCCTATCTATGTGATATGAGATAGGGAGCCTGCTTTGGCAGGGGGGTTGGACCCGATGATCTCTTGAGGTCCCTTCCAACCCCTAAGATTCTGTGATTCTGTGAAGTTCTCAGATAACCACCTAATTTGCATCTAAATTTTCTTGAAATAAAAAAAAAAAACCCCACAAACTTTTTAACTCTAACTTTTATAACCATGCCATCCTCCTATTTTTACTCAAAGAGAAAGCCACAGGATTTTTTTTTTATTTGATCAAACTAAAGGAGAAGCTTGGAAAGAAGAGAAAGAGGGGCAGAGGCCTTTATCTTTCCATTCACCTATACACTAGAGACCACACAACCTCTTCTTAATTTTTGTTAAGAAGGACCCAGAAGAACTTCTGAATGCTGTTAGGACTGCTTTAGATCAGTCTTGGTTTGGGGGAAATAGTCTAATTGTTGTAGGAAGAAAGGGTTGTTTGAATGGTTGCAAGGACATTCTGAAAACAGCACCCTCTTCCCATCTTTTCTCGTTCCTACCATAGCAGTACCGGGAAGTGATCACTAGGCAGATTCTCTTCAGTCTCTCAACTATATCTGTAACCCTTCTGTATTATGGTGAACACGCACCCTTTTCAGACTCAACCCTTCCAAAAAAGTCATGCAAGACTTTGCAAAAGATCATCTAATATTTTATGTTTTTTTTGAGTCTGACTTCAGAATCAGCATCTGCTTTTCTTTCCCTCATTTCAATGAGCATTTATAACATTGATTTGTGCAGAAACCTTGGAAATGATAATCTAATTAGTAAGAAAGAGTCTTGTTTGTTGAAGTGATGGCTTTTAAGTCATTTTGATGACTTTTGGGAGTATAAACCACTATTTTAGATTTGCATTTCAGAAGAATTTAGATTATAAATTAATTCAATCACATTACATTCTTAAATGATAGACTCTTCAAATAAGTTTAATATTTTAAAATGTCAGTCTCATGACATAGCATTGAGTACAGAGATATTTTGCTTAACTTTCACATCACCTCTTGCCTTTCAGCATACAAGATATGAATACACAAATGCAATTAATGTAGTTTGGAATTCAGTTTAAGACATTTCAGTTCTGTGATGCATTTATATTCTTATACCTGTTTGCTACGTCTAAGCTTGTACTGTAGCTGATAGTCTGGCTGATGGAGCCTAGAAAATGGTTTAGCTGAAAAGCATTGCAAATGCTCTTAGTGCCCTTAAAATGCTATTAGACACCTATACCCACACAACTAAATCAACTCTTCCCTTTATTTTAACATCAGCTAAATTGCTCCCAGGCCTGAGAACAATGGGAATAAATAAAGATACTATTCTCACACAGCTATTTAGCATCTAGGTACTTAAGATTAATTAGAAGCCAGATGTGAGCAGTTGCAGGACAGAGAATCAAAATGTTATTTGAAATAAGATGTTAAGAGAAAAATTAAATGATCATATACAAGGTAAGATATACCTATTATTACTAACTACAAAACTTGGTTGTTTTGAACTCTGTTGAAGGAAACAATGAAAAATAATACATAAAGAAACTTTGGAAACTGAAAATACAGAAGCCATTGTTTTGAAAATATGTGCAAGTCATTTTAATTATTTGCCTTTTTATTCCATTTTCTCTAGATCCTGGAAGAAAAGTATCTACCCTTGGCTTAAGTATCTATGATATGGAATTAACTTCATCTGTACTCTCTTCTTCTCCCACATTAGCCAGAAACGCAGCCAATAAATCACTTCTTCCACACTGTTACATGGCTTTTGGTCCTTTTCTAAGGTGAATGAAGTTAGCAAGAGGGTGTAAAATAGACAAAACACTGACTTCTTTTTCACAAGAGAGAAACTGTATTTATTACTACAAACAATGCATGTTAATACACCCTGACTACACGTTAAGATTTCTTCCTCCTAAATCACAACTACAAAAAACCCCCAAAAAACAGTACAGTCATATTTTGTTGTTATACTGAAGTGAGAACTGAAGTGTTACTTTTTTTGTCAGAAATATTTAGTCATGACAGAAAGAAACTTAACGATTAAAGGGCAAGTAAAACTGGTTTGCTAAAAGTACTCTTATAGGAAAACAAAAAAAAAACCCTAAACCCAAACCCCTAACAAAATATTGGAAACAATACTCAGACTGTTACATATTATGTTGCTGTAGTTCAGCAGACATCTCAATAACAAAGAATTAGTAGCAAAAGAAATTTAGTATTACAAAGAAGGCTTTTCTTCAAATTATCTCCTCAAGACCTGTTTACAACACTTCTGTAAATTCAGAGCTGTTAAAATGTGATGTTAACAATAAATTCTGCTCAGTTAAATATACCGATTTCTTCTTTTTTTCCAATATCAAAGTCCTTATCCTATGCTGTGTAAATACAGAATTTACTTAGTCTCCCCTTGGTATAAATTAACATATCCTTCAATGGAGTTTTACCTAAAACAACTCTCTGGATAAGCTCTTCTAATTCTCAGACTTGCTTATATACAGTCCATCAGGAAACTTCACTTAAAGGCATGCTTCTACCCACTGTAAAAATCATATTGCTCCTTTTTCTACTCACTTTGGTTGCCTTTCAGTGTCAAGTTCTCACTGAGCCAAGCAAAGAGCAGACACTAGAATGTAGCATTATGCACAGATTGTATCAATTTAACCACAAGTAGGGGTACCCTGTGCTCACCTGTTTATCTCTTCAGTGTTAGGCATTTGTTTTATCTTAATACCTAATTATCACATGCAATAAAGATGCTAATGTCAGACACTGGACCTCCTGCAGTGTCAGAAAGACAGGGGAAATGGAGGATGGGTAAGTTTCATTCACCTGTCAACAAGCATCAGCTTCAAGAAAATCCCAGATCTCATTTATTTCTAGGAACTTGCAACTGCTTTTTCCCATCTGTACAGGACATTTAATGTAAGTTCCAGAAACCCAACCCATATAAATTCCTAATGCTAGCCTGAAAGTTTTATCTACTCAGCAAAGCATCCTTAAGCAAGTCAAAAGCAAAAAATTCATAGATGTCCGGCTAGTCTACCAAGCTCACATTTGAAAAGGAAATGGATCAGAAATTGGTCACCTTAAGAGACAGAGTCTTTATCATGGTTACCAAACACTTGCAAATCTGCATTCCAAACTACTTTTGAGTAATTTTAAATCTGTTTCTAGTGCTCTCTTTCCATTAATTACTTTAAAACTCTGATGATACTTATTTAAAGGAATTGATAGAATAGCAAGCTCTTCTGAGAGTTATTTCTGTGTATTCCTAGCACATTTGGTTTTACGTTAAGAAAGCTTATTTCTCTCATCCATTGTCAGATTTCTTTGTTACTAACATAATTAAAGATACTAGGGATCCCATGCAGATCTAGGGAATACCATGTTTTTGAGTTTGTAAGATAAATTACAGTAAAACTTAATTTTAATATATTTTCCCTTTTTAAAAAAAATATATAATTCAGATTTAACAACCAGTTGATATATGAATAATTACTCTTTTCTGAAGATAAAAATTGGTAAAAACTGTATAAAGAAATAAAAATATTTATAAGTATATATGGCCAGGATAAAAGCCCTTCCCTATAGTAAGAAATATTTTTGAAACATTTGGTATCATGAAATGATAATCCCCATTTGTAAACATGTTTTACATTATTCAAGATGATGAAGAAATGCTGCTTGCATTCATGAAATATTAATTGTATTTCTTTTCTGCTCACCATATCTTTTACTGAAGTAAAGATTTCCCTATGCACTCTGTATTCAGGACTTCTGGTAATGCTAAACAATTGTGTACTATGACTATGCGCAATGTATGGATTTTAGGAACCATATATACATATAAATAAATAGATATTATTCTTGAAATGGATAGAACAAGACTCCTCTAATCATGTCCAGGAAAAGAAGGTAATCAGGAATGGTCAACATAGATTCACTAAGGTGAAATCATTCTTAACCATTCTGAAAACTTTCTGTAATGACATGACAGGCTGGATAGACAAGGGGAGAACTGTGAATGTTGTCTACCTCGACTTCAGCAAAGCTTCTTAAATTGTCTCCCATACTAAACTCATAAGCAAGCTGAGGAATTGTGAGCTGGATGAGTGGACAGTGAGGTGGGTTGAGAACTGACCAAAAGGCGGAGCGCAGAGGGTTGTGGTAAGTGTTGCATAGTCTAGATGGGCACCTGTAACCCATGGTGTGCCCCAATGGTCAGTACTGGGTCTAGTCTTGTTCAGCATATTCATCAATGACCTGGACGAGGGGTTATCAAGGTTATCATCATCAAGTTTGCTGGTGATTCACAACTGGGAGGGGTAGCCAAGACACCATAAGGCTTCACTGCCATTCAGTGAGACCTGGACAGGCTGGAGATTTAGGCCAAGAGGCACAAAATGAAATTCAGCAAGGGAAAGTGTAGGGTCCTGCACCCAGAGAGGAATAACCCCAGGCACCAGTAAAGGTGAGGGGTTGATCTACTGGGAAGCAGCACTTCGGAGAAAAGACCTGTGAGTCCTGGTAGACAACAATTTGAGCATGAGCCAACAGTGTGCCCTTGTGGCCAATAAGCCCAATGGTATCCTGAGGTGCATGAAGAGCATGGCCAGCAGGTCCGCTACTCTGTCTCAATTAAGTCATATTTGGAGTGTTTTGTCTGGTTCTGGGCTCGCGATTTCAAGAAAGACAAGGAACCACTGGAAAGAGTCCAGCAGAGGCTACAAGGATGCTGAGCAGACTAAAGATCTCTTTTACGAGAAAAGGCTGAGGGAGCTGGGGCTGCTCAGCTGGGAAATGAGCAGACCGAGAAGGGATCTTATCAATATGTATAAGTATCTAAAGGGTGCATGTCAAGAGCATGGGGCCAGACAGAAGAAGGGACAACAGGCACAAACTGCCACATAGGAAGTTCCATCTGAATGTGAGGAAAAACTTTGCCTTGGGAGTGACAGGGCACTGGGACAGGCTGCCCAGAGAGGCTGAGGAGTCTCCTTCCCTGGAGATATTCAAGACCTGACTGGACATGATCTTGTGCAACCTGTTCTAGGTGATCCTGTTTTAGAAGAGGGCTTGAACAAGGTGGTCTCAAGGTCCCTTCCAACCCCTACCATCCTGACATTCTATGATTCATAGTATCTGAAAGAATACTGGTAATTCATAAAGTACTGCTGAGGATAGCTAGGCTCCACAGTCTTTTTAAAACCAAACAATCAATCAAAGAAATAAGTAATTTTCACTACAAATAAATTGTATATGTTGTTATTGAAAACTTCATATTTTTTATCTCATTGTTACTTCACAAAATAACTATGTGCTGATAATAAAGCATCATTAATGTATCTGCAATTATTTTAACTAGCAATACCTAAAACCATATGTATGTTTTATTAAACCAATAAAACCACTTAATAGTTTCACTGGTCAAGCTATAATTGACATGAGCTGTCAAAACTAGACCTGTTAAATGACAGTAAACCAGTATTTTTGTACTTAAAGATGATCACCACAGGAACATATCCTACCTAGCAGAAGAAATGTATGCTATTTACAATTAAAATTACTTATTACATGATGAAGGAAAAGGATTATTTTTCATAAATTCACAGTAATCTCATGATTCCAATTATTCCTTGAGAGAGAAAAAAAAAAGTATTGTATATTATCCTACACTTTGCTGCTCTTCAAAGGTAACTTGAAGTAAATTGAATCTAAAATTTTGTAGAGAAGAAAGAATCTGAAATAAAAATTATACACTAGCTGAACTACATGCCAGGGAAGTTATGTGATTCAACAACATAATGTTTGTATGTTTGGGTGCATGTGTATATTTGCATGTAAATATAAAACATAAAATACTGCTGTGAAGTGAAGCAAAAATATCTGAAATCCAGATAAAGGGCAAAGGTTAAAATTCCCTCCCTTCATTTCTACCTTCTGAAGTAAAACCAGAAAATTCTATATGCTTCAGTGTGTTTCACTATTTTACTTCTTTGTCCAAATTTTGGACTGTATGTGACTGATAGAAACAGTTACAGGTCCTCAGGCAGATGTTCAGGTTTATTACTGAGCGGAGTTGCCATTCTTCCCAGCTCTAACCTGGCAGTCATCTGAATTTGAAACTTCAAAGCTGAATAGCACTGAACAAACTACAGGCAGTATTTTTTTTTATTTTTAAATGGCTGGTAACTACTTAATGAATTTATTTAATGTGTGTTAAAATTGGAGAAGGTTTTTCATCTGTAACGCAATTTATAATGCCTTATTTAAATTTCTACTGTTATTGTTTGGATCTTATGCTTATTTGTAGCCACTCTCAAAGTCAGGTTTCTGAACAAGGTTTAGATGCCTGTATGCATTTTTCTCCACTACATATTACAGCTCACCAAAGCAATTAATGTTTGTAAACATCCAAACACATAACTCTACACAAAGATTCAACTAGAAAAAAAAAATGAGTACTACCACTGCCGTTATTAAGGACAAATCAACCTGGATTTAAAACTTGTAACATCTTCCTTTGTCTTCCATTTGTCCTTAATAATGGGAAAGTATGTTAGCTCTAAAGTAAGGATTTCCAGTTACAGATGTAAAAGCAACCTCACTTTAAAACATGAGTTTAAAATCAACATCAAAGTCATTACTTATTAAAAGCATAATCAGATTCAGAAAGATGTCTGAATTGATATGTACATTGTACACAGAGATAAAGATGATTTCTAAACACTGTTTAACTGACATACTGGTGAAAAACTTCATCCGAACATATAATAATAATAAAAGAAAAAATTGGTCTTTTGCAATACAACCCATTGTAGCACTTCAGCATAAATCCCAGTAAGAGCCTTAATCTTGGGCCTCATTGACCGGACACAATGTTAAGTTGGGCTATTAATGGAGATACTGTAATAAAAGTTTCCAGGAAGGGAAGGAAAAGATGAAAACATAAAGGATATGTCAGTTTGACTGGAAAAATATTTCAGCTTTTTTTCAACACTAAAGGAGGCAAAAAATTTGACAGAAACTACTTAGTACTTACTGTTACACTAGGTGTATATACATACAAAATTTCCGGGAGCTTGAGTTGAATACATGTGTTAATTCTTTGCTCAGCTCATCCAGTTATACTTAATGCCAATGTATGATAAACAATGAACAACCATGTAATGTGACATCCACTGAGAGATTTTATATCTTCCAGTTCCTTAAAATTGCATCACACTGAAGTTGCAGTAGAATGGTACAGTGCTGTACCTGAAACAAACTAGATTATTTTCTTCCTTGAAAGCAGGGTATAAGCTCATATATTTTATACCAATAACCTTATAGTCCTTGTATTGACCACAATAAACTAACAGCTATTTCTAGATGTCTTTCTCCTCCAGCTATGGGTGTCCAGCAGTGCCTTGATAATAAGGCTCAGTCTTGATTTTCTCAATTTCTTTATGGCTACCAGTCTCCCATGGGAAGAAAAGCAGGGATAAGAAATTAAAGGTGAGATGATTGTGAACAGTAGTGAGGAAGGAGAACGATCATTTCTTTGTTTCTGAAGGATAAAGACCCAGCCTTCACTACTATTCCTAGGTTAATTTCACTGAAAACGTGAATGTTTCTTCTCAATGAAACCTCCTTTTTCCTATTGTTATGTAGTCATTGTAGAAATTAGTTTGGTGAACTAATTACCCTTTCTATATTGTTTATTTAGTGCCACACAGTCTGTTCCAGTATGTTGTTCCCTACATGGCCTGTGCAATAGATGTATTTATCTTCCTTACTGTTGGCACAGGCAGTAAAGGCACAGAACTGTGAGAAACTTTGCTTCTGACCAAAGAAAATAGAAAGTGCTTGACTGTTCCACCCCTTCATTGTGTATTCATTTTCTATCCACTCAGATTCTTTAATCTTTCTTTTTAACTCTCTGTTGTGCATGAGTAACAACACCATTTTTACAGATGTTCAAACAGAGAGGAACACCACTTCATCTGTTTAACTGCTATAATCAATTGTTTCAAAGCTTTGAAAAATTAGTGGTGATTATTCTCTATATTTTTTGTATAAAAAAATCTACTTTTCAAAATTTCACATTTAGTGAAAAGCTAGTGTAAGTCTGTTAGACAGTATAAACATGACACTTTTTTTTTTTTTTTTTTGGGGTGTAAAGGGATTGAAACAATATCTCAGTACAAACCATATAAAGGTGCAGAAATAAGATGTAAGCAGGAAGCAGGATCCAGTCCAAGTTATGGTGATAAAGCTTGAGGCATCAGAATGTTAAATGCTTTTGGAAAATATTTGGCACCCAGTCTCCATTACTAGGTTAAGCCAGATATGATTCTAGAGGATATACATCTGTAAAACTCCTGAAATTTCACCTTTCATTTTCCTTGATGTGACTACTTTACATCAAATAACAATTTTTAATAGAAAAAAGTTAATGAAATAATTACGTAAAATGGATATTTAAATTAAAGCTGAATGGGCATAAGAAACTTTTTACCCTAGGATAGGGATTGTAAGAGATAAACCAGAATCAGGAACACATGACTTACACATGCAGTTCCACTGATCTCATAAATTTTGAATTTTGTTATAAAGGACCTAAATTTACAGGAAAAAACAATTTAAAATGTTCTAGACATTCAACAATAATTTCTACTTATGCATTAAATACTCAGTGAAGGGAGTACCGGGAGGAGATGAGAAAGGAACTAGCTCAGAAAACGTGTTTCTTTGGCAGAAAAGTCTCACTATCGATAGAGCCATGTTTCATATCTGGTTAATTAAAGTGCATAATTTTAAAGTACAGTACCTTATAACACATGCATAGAGTCCGCTGTCCTGTACCACTGTTGGTCGGAACCAAATGGAGTCTTCTTCTTTGCTCATTCTAGTTCCATCAAAAGCTATAGGTTCCTCAAAATCTCCAGGTCCAGAGCTTTTGTACCACATCAAACTAAGTCCAGCACTTTGGGCTAGGGAGTAATTAGCTCTAATATATCCATAAAAGAGTGCACATTTTATACGAACAGGTTCTCCCACTAGAACTTGATACTTCTTGTAATCCACAGACCAGTCAGTGCATCCATCAGCTAAAAAAAGAAGAGAAAATGACAAGAGATTATCAAAGGCGCCTGAGATCACTATTCACACAGCAACCAGCATTGTGGGGGAAGCACTGCATTTAGGAAAAGGTCCATTGGGTGACTAGCAATACTCTTTCAATCCCTGAAAAATTAACTGCATTCTCACACCATTACTGTCATGTAGTTTGTCTATGCAGAGCAGAGTTATTACAAGATTTTGTGTTAAATGCTGACACTTTCTTCAATAACTGAGCAATTGTTCTTTTTTTTTTTTTCGTTTATGGAACTCCAGCATGACCAGTCACAAAATACTGGAGTGACATTGGTGCAACACGGAGGCAATGTGGTACGCAAGGTATAACAATCTAAAATATATTAATCAAGTATTGTCAGAGTAACTGCACAAATTAAAGAAGGTCTTAAAAGAAATTAAGCAAAGAACTGTCCTGAACCAAAAAGTGTGAAAGTTCAAATTAGATTTGAAGATGGAGAAAAGATTCTGTTATCAATAAAAGCAGTAAGAGCAAACATGCACAAAGACAGTATCAGGAAAATTGCTGTCAGTATTTCAGTGGATTATTTGAGAAGAAACAGATCTTACTTGGAATTACTGACTTTCTAGAACTACATTACAGATTAATTGAAATGATTAATGTTTTTATTTTCTTCCATCTTCATTAGCAATAATTTTAGAAAAAAAAAATATTCTTCACTTGTTGAATAATGTCAGCCAGTACCAATACCATCCCACAATAATTGTTCATCAGAAGGCAATGCCAGATTTATTTTTGCAGAAAGCCCAAAGACTACCAGAAGAAAAAAAAATCCAACACCTCCCCATTATTTCCAGTTAAGAATACCAAAACAACAGAAGGCATACAATGTCTTCCTTAACAAAAGCTTGTATTTTCTTGGCTAATGAACTTCAACTATGGAAATTCACCAGTAGGTTCATTCACTTACAAACTCAACATCCAACCTCAGCCAGTTAAGCAGGCTCCCACTCCAGTCAGTATAAAGCAATACATGCACCCAAAGAACAACTCATTTTATCTTAAAATGAGTATCTATGACTCATATAAATATTTGGCCTTTGAATTTGCCGCTTCTCTTCATTAACTTTAAAAGAGCTTGGAGAGTTAACTAGCTTAGAAAATTAACTTTCACATAGCTAAAGTTGAATCCCCCTCACCCTAGAGACATTTGAATACTGACTTTAGTGGAAAATTCAAGCTATTGTGCAAGATAAAGCAGTATTAGCACTTAAAATTGTTTTCATCTCTTATTTGGAACAATAGCGTGCCAGTTAGTGAGTTCTGAAATTTGCATTTGGATAATACTGCAGTACTTATTATACGAAGCAAAATAAGACACAAACATCTCCACACATCATGGAGATAGATGGAGGAAAAAAGCTCCAACATTTTAAAATGAATTTGCACTGTGAACAGAATTCACACAAATATTTCCTATATCTTTGGATTGCCTCTTCCTGTGTTTACTTTTAAGATCAGAAACAGACGATATGACCTTGTTCCATTTTTCCTACCCAACTGTCTGTAAAAATTAGTAACATTTATAAGGGCCTAATAAGACACAGATATACTCTTTCAGAAGTTGCAGTGAATGGAGTCAAGGGACTTAAGAAATTGATTTCCATTTCTTTCAGAACTCATTTGCATTGTTGATAATTTCATTTTTTACCTTTCTCAAAGAGTTCTCTTTCTGATCTGATTCTATTTCACTCTGCTTCTAAATCCCCATGCCAAAAATTATTAACATACACCTCTAGGTAGCATTAATTCTATTATTTAAGTTTCCAGGTAATACCTTCTTCATCATACTTTATTAACAAATTGCAATCTTGCCTTTCATTGCCTAATTAAGTTAGTATACTTTAGTTTATAATATTAGGCTGCAAGTCATGTTTTCCCTCTCAGGATATGCATTTCTAATGGTTTCCAGTTCCTTGAACTTGGTGAATCTATGAGAACATATTGCAGAATGACACAAACTATGCTTCAAGCCTCGTATTGAATGAATGATTAACTATGTAGAGCCGATTTCCTTTACTTTATTTCAGCATGCTATTCCTCATTAAAAAGTGCCAAGGATCACCTCCAGTCCAGTTTAGTATGCTTAGGCAAGCATGGTGGCAGGTATTCTATATTCACATGCAAACCCAGAGAGAACATTACCAAACTTTTGAAAATTAAGATTATCAATATTCAGTTCCTGAGTTTCAAGGAGAATGTTAACAATAGTTTGAATAGGTAGACATATTTACATTAATGCTCTGTGAAATAGTTATTTCAAATATATAAATTTGATGACACGAAAGAGAATACAAATCAAGAACTCCTAAATGCATAGAATTTTCTGAAGTTTCACATTAACATTTCATATTGCAATACACGACCAACCTGACATTTTAAAGTAGCTACCAACCAAACCTTTTGGACATTTGGACTATATCCAGTTTTGATCTAATCAATACAAGACAGACAGGCGGGCGAGTGACCAATAAGGGGCCATAAAGATTCTTAAGGGACTGTAGCATCTCTCCTAAGAGCACAGGCTGAGAGTTGAGACTGTTCAGCCTGGTGAAGTGAAGGCTCTGGGAACATATTGCAAAGTGCAAAGAGGATGGAGCCAGGCTATTTTCAGTGCTACATGGACACAGTACAGGAGGTAGTGAAGACAAACTGAATCACAGGTTGTTCTGCCTGAACATCAGGACACACTTTGTGAGGGTGATCCACCCCTGACACAACCAAAAAGTCTCCATCCGCTGACACAATCAAAAGCCACCTAGACATGTTCCTGGGCAAGCAGCTCTAGGTGGCCCTGCTTGCATACATTTAGATGAGGTGACCTTCAGAAATACCTTCAAAACCCACCATTCTGTAATTCTGTGATTTATTAAGTTACATTGATTGGCAATTACAAAAAAAAAAATCCGTTTCTCAATGTGGTCTTTCCATGAAGTGAGCATGACAGTGTTTATCTTCCTACTTATAGAAATATTATACCAGTTAAATTGTGCCAACACTGATATTTCAGTCACTTAGAAATATATTAACCTTATTACAGCTGGAAGCTTTAATACCTTACAAATCTTCTAGGAAATAACTCACACTTCTGCCTAGCCAATGTGCTTTCATCTATGAGAAGGTGCTAATGAAATTTTGACAGATATAAAAGAAGTTCCGCATTCTCATCATAAGACACAGACACCCTTCTGTGATATTTTGTTGTAACAGTGATAATTCAGTACATAACTTCCTGCCTGTACTCAAAATGCTCTGGTTCAACTGTAACTGAGAAGTATAAACAGAAGCTTAAAACTAAATAATGGAAAGAAAAATAAGATGTCATGCCCTTAAAAATGAGATTACTCTGCACACTCAGACAGATGATAGCATGCATGCACTTTAACTGACACTTCCTACATAGAGTCCACATGTAATGTATAGAGTGTACGTGCACTTTTCAGTTTAGGAAAACTTGAATGTAGCAGAAATCTAATAAAAATCCTGATTTCCAAATTCTGTGAGGCATATAAAGATTTGTTTTCAAAGACTCAAAGACTAATTATATTCATGACATCTTTAATAGAAATCTTCTGATATTTCTATTAACGTTGGGATCTTAAGAATGCATTACTTGCACTATTGCCTTCCTACATAAGCACAGAGTATAGGCATAGTTCACAGAATCACAGAATCACAGAATCACAGAATGGTTTGGATTGGAAGACACCTCAAAGATCATCTGGTTCCTCACCCATACCAGGGACAGGGACACCCCTCCAGCAGACCAGGTTGCCCAAAGCCCCATCCAACCTGGCTTGAAAGAGTATCAGTATAAAAAGGACAAAAAAGAGAAAAAAAAAAGTTTCATCATTAATACTAATGTTTTTAAATGACCACAAGTATATTTTATGCATTATTAAATTTTCTTTTGCACTGACTGCTGTTATAGCTTTGCATATTACTGTTCTGCACTTCTGTTTGAGATAGCACTTTAATTTTGAAATCCCATTTTTCATTCTCTTGAAAAACTGTTGTAGGCTAAAAGCTTACATATTTCATTTTCAGTTTAGAAGTATGTAATGACTGGTATGGAAGGGTGCCAGTAAAAGAAAAAGATGTTGAAGGACATTTGAGGGAGATGGAAAAATTATTTTAGATACCATTGTCTATTCAAGAAGTTAGGTGCTAAAAATTCCAGCCCCGCCTGAGAGAAGTTTTAAAAGTGACAGATGCATGTATTGAAGGAGAAAGGGTAATGGCTTTAAACTGAAGCAGGGTTGATTTAGTTAAGACATTAGGAAAAAAACCCAGCAAATCACCTAAGGGCACAGGCTGCCCAGAGAAGCTGTGGCTGTCCCCTCCCTCACAGTGCTCAAGACCAGGTTGGATGAGGTTTTGCGGTAACCCGGTCTAGGCATCGGGCTGCCCCCATGGCACGGGTTGGAACTAGATCGCCTTTGAGGTCCCTTCCAACCAGCCTGTGATTCTGTGATTCTATTTAGAGGCAGAATAAGTATTAAAAATCTTGCATGTCTATCTGGTAGGGAGTTTTTATGTTGTCCTCTCTTTTATTAATTATTAATTAAGATATTAATTATTTTTAATTAAATGCTATTTCTTTCTGAACTAATACTAAGACATTAATTATCATCAGTATGTTGTAGAAAATATAAAACATTAAATTTATTTTTAAGGAAATAAAATAGCATAAATATACTCTGCAAGACAGAGAACTAACAGAAATTAAAATGCATGCTGAACTTTCTGCTGCTGAAGTTTCTACTGTAAAGCAAGACTTCTTCCCAGGTGCCTATTCTGTCTATTCAATCTCTTTTGCTTCTTTCAAACCTTTTTTTTTTTTTTTCCTCTGTTTCACTATATTATGCAGTCCTAGTAAACACAAATTTAAAGGCAGACTAACCAAAACTGATCTATTAGGTTTTGTGGGTTGATTCCTGCTATTAGACAGGCACCCACACAGCTTCCCAGCCACTAAGCCCCACGTGCAACAGGGCACAGAAGAGAATACAAAGAATAAAATTCCATAAACTGACTAATGCTCAGCTAATTTATGATCAATGGCTACCTTGAAACCCAAAAACTCTCAATTTTTTTTTCTAGGCATGATGTTATTTGGTGTGGAATATCCATTTGGCCAATTCAGGTGAGCTGTCCTGGCTGCATCCCCTCCCAATCTCTTGCCCTCTACCCCCAAGCCTACTTTGGGAACTGGAATGGGAAAAAGTGAAGCTCTGATTTGGTGCAAGCACTGATCAGTAATAGTCAAAACAAATGTGTGTTAGTAACAATCTCCTACTCTCAAATCCAAAACATGACACCATACAGGCTGCTATGAATGAAAGTTAATCCATCCCAGAGACATCCAGTAGACTGGTCCCCAGTCTTTTGTGTGCTTCTACCTTTCAATTATTCATCTACAGCTCAGAGACCATCTGTACAACTATGGTTACAGCATAATGTAATCAACAGACACAGAACATGATACTTTGTTTACTAAATTAATTTCCAAAGTCTGATATTAAACTGCATTAACGATCAGTGCCCATCTGAAATGAATTGCTTCTTATTTCTTGTATTTGCTACACATCTGTATTTGAGGACAGTTCTACATCCTCTTTCTTACTGGGCTATGCTACAGTATTTGCAATTCTTTTTGGACCTTAAGAATACAAGTGTCTTTCCCCTCTGCTCTTCAAATATGCTATGATTTCTTTTGAAAGATTCCTACTACTCAGTGCAACTGCCACACAATTTCTGTTGTTCACTGTATGTTTTATATATGGAATCTCAACATAATTATTTGAGGAAATCAGGTATGCTATATACTGGTCTTAGATTTCTTTCTGGAACAGCCAATGACTAGAACAAAAGAGCAACCCAACCTGAAGAGAAACTACAATGGGAAGTGGTTATGCTAATTTCTAAAAGTTGAAAAAGCACACATAAGGATGGCTCTTAGAAAGATTTCCAAGAAAAGAGCCTCTCTAGACCATTCCAGTGTATCACGTATAGCATATGGAACATTATTTAATCTCTCCCATAATCTGTTATTATTGAAACTGCTTCTGAAAATACACTCTGTTCTCCAGTAGCTTAATTTTGGAGATTATGAGTAGGATCAAGGATTTCTTCATGTGGGTTTCAGTAGTACTTGATAGCAACTGATGAATATCACAAACCAGCTGCTGAATATCAGCTGAACTGTGATAACTAAATATCCACTTGGAGTAAATATGAGGAAATTCAGCAGATTAGTTCATAATACAAAAATTTTAATTATTGAAATTGCATGTGCACATTAGAGTGCAAACACCTAAAAAAATTATCACAAGTATGTGGCTAGGACTGTGCAGAAAGGTAAAGAATTGCAGTGAGTGCTTCAGAAGAGCTGAGACCCCAAAAACATTATTGCAAACAGCCTTTGAATCAAAGACTAAGTTATCAAAGTTTTAATCGTATAATTATTAAGACCATGAGGTACTGGCAAAAAGAATGCCAAACATATATTTCTATTTATTAATCTGTTCTACATTGCTTCCACGCTTAAAATAAGGGGAGAGAGTTAATATATTGAAACTGTGATCTTGGACTGACAATATCAATATTCTTTGTCAAAGTATATGTTACCTGCATACAACTTCTAGCGGTTTTGATGAGTACCTAGTGCCCAGAAGTAGTTTCTACTAGACTGAAACTGTAGACCAATTCATATAAAGCCATATATAATTTCAAACAGACATTTGTATCTATACCAACAATTAATTAGAAGTTTAAATACAGCATGACATTTAAGAACATAAAGCCATTCTGGGAATGTTTTCATTTTTCTTAGTCAATATGAAAAATTATTTATTCCTCCCAAAGTTGACAAGAATTTAAAAATAATCTCCAGTGCAAATCATTGGTTCAATTTGACCATGTATGCTTTTGCACACAGACTAATTGATCTAGTAATTACAGTGTTCTTGAACCCAGATACGATGTCAATATATATATCAGTAAGTTAATACAAATACATAGTGACATCAGAAATCCATTATGGTTTTGGTAATTGGCAGTGGTTCTGAGACACTTCACAATCATTTTAAACACTTTAGGCATGAACAGTGTCTTCTTCCCATAGACATTCTTGGGTAGGTAAGTGGAGCAGAGCTGGATGTAAAGGCTGAGCCTAGGAGGAGGGTAGAAGGCATGGAGACAGAGGGGTCTGGAAGGGCAGCTGCTTTATGGCCTGGTTATGGCTTTAGTGGTACCATTGTTTGGCCTGGCAATAAGCACTATGCTGGTTTTGGTTGGGATAGACTTGATTTTCTTCATAGTAGCTAGTGTGAGGCTATATTTTGGATTTGTGTTGAGAAGAGTGTTGCATTGGGAAACTAGGCAGCTTTTCCAGAGGACACATCAGACCTGGATCTGCCTTCCTCTACCGTCAGATGGGAATAAATAATGATTAAAGATGGAAAAAAAACCCAAAAACAAACATCACACTCCATGTGGCTGCAAGTTTATCAGGTGACTCATTTACCTTTTTTTAACTGAGATGTCTATTCTGTGTTGTGAAGTTATCTATCTTAAGAAATTTTAAAAAAATGCGCACAGCTAACAAATATTTTCAAAATTTTGATGTAGTACTTTGTGTACATGTTTATAAGCATCCAAGGTTCAGAAAGGAACATAATATTTCCCTTCTTTTTTTCAATTTCTTTTTATTCCCACAAGCCCTTTAAATTTTGCCATATGAATGGCTCGATGCAAAAAAAAAACCTCTTGGTATTACTTTGAAGGTTACTACAAGTATACTATACAGCACTCAGTACTATAACAATTAGAAAACACATCATAAGATAAAATGAGAAACTTGCCATTGTTGTTTTGGAGTTTCTTAATCAAATTAGATCCCCTCATATTAAAAAAATACTGTTATTTAATGACTACAAAAGTGGAATATAACTGCCTGGGGGAAAAAAAAAGTATGCTCCTTCCACAAAACTACAAGACAAAATCTTCCATATATGTGCAACACTGAGATAATTTATGGTCAAAGCAAGAACATATTTGCTTATGAAATAGGAATTAATTTTTAATTGAGGTTTTAATGATATATGCTCTTTTCCTGCAAATGGTACCGAGAACAAAACATAGTAGTTTAAAGCCAATAGGAACCTCATGAAAGACTTAGCAAGGAACAACAATATTAACTGAACTTTAAAGAGAAAATATTAACTACAGTAAATCTGCGCTCCATGGATTACAAAAAGTCATTATAAATCTGTTTGTACACTTTTTTCCATTTTAGAAGAACCTATATTATTATAGCATCTGGCATTTTCCTTCTCTCCCACATCCTCCCCCCCC
>VZTU01024265.1:0-16829 GCA_013400835.1 Zapornia atra | reverse complement strand
CCCCCCCCCCCCCCCCCCCCCCCCTTCTTTTTTTCTTGGTCCATATTAAGTCTAGAAGCTAAAGCTTATGAAATATATTAAATTTTGTAAATCTTTGCTCCCCAGTTTGACATTTCCTCTGTTCCCATATGCCACATGTTTGCCACACTTGAGACAGCTTACCAAAGAGAAAGAGGTCACCAGAGTAATACAGTAGTTCAGTACTTTAATCTCATTAGGCAAAGGAAATGAAAATCATTACTATTTGAGTTCGAGAAGAAAACTTTTCTCCTTTCACCACAGCTTACTTTAAAGCTTAGCATGTATGTTTTGGTTGAAGCAAATCTAAAGAAATAGAATGGATTTAATTGAGTTAGGAATCCAAATCCTACAAGACTCAGATAAAAACCTTCCACAGGTACCTTTATGGATGTGCCTAGCTGAATTGAATTTCAAAGGTGAAATCAAAACATCAGAGCATTTCGCCTTCCCTCCTTATGCTGTATCCCAGAATACATCCACAACAAAATTAAAAGTTGTTAGATAAAGCAAATACATTCTTATCTTCAAATACATTTTTGCATCCTGACTCAATGAATAGAGTAGAAATATTTTTGGAATGAAATACTGAGAACATTTTCAATCAGAAAAAAAATTTCATCTTCACTTAAAAGAAATTTTCAATACATTATTAAATAATTTTTTATTTGGATTCAATGAATAGACACCCAATATTTACTTGATTGTGGACCTGCATTTTCCTACAGTGCCGCTGGAACTCATGATCAGGTCAGACAGCTCAGATTGGCCCTGGCAGCCACATTTCTTAGCAGTTATCTTAGACAAAATCCTTGCAGCCAAAAAACCTCTTGATGAATGATGGAAACCAAATCATACAGCTAGACATAGAAAGAGATAGCATGAAAGTTGCACAGGAGAAAGGATTTGGACTTTGAACATCCAAATCACAACTTCTAAGGTAAACAAATAATGCAATTTTATGCTGATGCACTTCAAGAATTGTTTCAATTCACATCAAAATGAAATTCTACAGATTGGTTAAACCCAACTTCAAAAGATATGTTTCAACTTCACTCTAAAGCTATGTAATGTGGCAGACACTCATTGAAACCTTAAACCTTATAAATTCCACTGAACATAAAAGAAAAAAAAAAAAAAGAAAAAAATCTTGCACTGTCTCTATGCTCTGACAGGCAAAGGGCATACTGAATGCTTATTGACAACCTCAAGGCAGGAAGTAAAGAATTCAGCCCAGTGGTGTTCTCCAACTTCAGGCTTTTTCTTTGGTGTTTAACCTCTGAGATCAACATTCATACAACATTTATATGGTACTCATTACATCCCTATATTTGTTGCTAATCATCAGGTGGCCAAAGAGGAGGATTTTCTTTCTTGGTGAAACAATTTAGCTGGGAGAAGGGACAGCTTTTGTGAGGAAAGCAGTGCTAACTAACCATAGACAGAAAGAATACAGGGCAAGAAGCACAGATATCTCTAGGGATAGAAAGGATTTTTGTGCCAAAATTGATAGATAGGATTTTTTTGCCAAAATTGAGATTAAATTAATAGTAAAGCTGGCATCAAGACATAAATTTCAGATTAAGGCTGGTTTTCCTGTCCTCTTTGTTTATGCTATGCAGCATAATTAACTTCATCAACAGGCAGCAACAACAAAATCCCTGTAATTTAATTGTTTTTACTGGCCGAAGTCTTAAATTTTCCTTAAAACTGCTTTCCAGAGAAAAAATTACAACTATAACTTTCAGAATAAGGAAAGTTATTGATTCATATAAATTGAATCTCATGGTTCATTATCCTCCATGAGTTAGACAGACTGCTTAGCTGACCTATTAGCTTAGCTATTTTCCATGAGACATTGTTCTGTACTTCCTTAGTCACTAGATGCATCTGTATATGTCATCCAAGGAAGCCTGGCACACACGACCAACAGGACTGTTGATTAAAGCATCATATTGGATGGCAGCAATAACTCTTCCCTCCTATCCTGTTTTTTTTCTTTTTTTTCTTTCTTTGAAGGAATTATTTTCCTATCAAATAAAAAGCACTCTAAATTAAACAAAAATAAGTATAACAAACTATGCTTTCAGTTAAACCAAGTACTCACGTACCTGTCTGAAGATGACGATGTGTCCAGAGTACACATTAGGTGTGACTGCACTAGACAACATCACAAAATTTTTCTAACTCTATATGCTTTTAGTTAATTGTGTAGTTTATGCTCATACTTGAGTTATATGAAAAACTAAGCTACTTTTAATAAGTTAGCAATTTTTTCTGAATATGCTCCAAAATCCACTCATGTAAAAAATTAAATAGAAAAGCCTATGTATTAAATTAAAGAAACTGGCCTACAAACTCATGCTACGCCTTTCGAGTCACTGAAGGAATGAACATTTTTATAAAGGAATTCAATGAAATTAGAAATGGTGGTAAGAACAACTTATAACCTGAATATTCCACTGAGAGTAACTTCTATTGAGTGATGCTTCACTCTGTTTGATCTCTTTGCAACCTTTTTGCTACTTCAAATACACCAAGGTAAATTAAACACTAATATATTTTTCAAGATAAGGTCACATAGTTGAAATAGACTTTGATCTGTGATTATTTAAAACTTCTTCAGGGATTGTTCAATTTAGTAACTAATTCGCCTCTATCTATCCTCACTGTCCTCTGCACATATACGCACACTTAAATACATAATTTAATTATTCATGATGAATTTTGGTCCACAGCATAAGGAATAGCGATGAGACTGAAATCGGACTGCCAACTGGAGCTGGGCAATTCGAGGGTCACTGGTGTCATAACCTGCTGCTAATACCATAGGAAGGCAACATGTGAAAAGTACAAACATAAGATCAGATTTATGCCAGAAGAAAGGAGATGTGACTAAGTAGACAAATAGACGGAGATCCTATCATCTGTACAGCCAAACATGAATTTGTGTTTATTCATTCACTGAGAGGAAAAAAGGACTAGGGACGTTTTCTGTCAGAATGCAGAAATGGTTTCCCTCTTTCTCCCACAAACTTAAAGGAATACAACTAAGGACAATTCAGCAGAAAAATTAGTATATCAAAAGCATCGGGGAGAACCTAAAATCCTGAAAGGCAGAGAAGATGATAACACGAAAAAACAACCTAGTTAATAACGTTTCACAAGACTGTTTATGAACACCAGTGCCTATACTGCTCCTTGTTTTGGTTTGTATGGCTTCTCCTCAACATCCAAGTCTTACTCATATAAACTAAAAACCAAACCAGGGAAGTTCATGGAAGACTTCGTATTATCTCCTCAAATTTCCTTTTCCGGGGTAAATAACGTATATCGATATATATAGAAAATGTTCCAACTCTAAGTTTATCTGTGAACATGTTTGACTGCTTTATGATATGTTAAGCTTAAGGTCTCTTATTTTCTTTCTAGAGAGCACTGCAATTTCTGGCAGAAAGATATAAGGTATAGAAGAGCCTAAAAATGCACCATTCTCTTCTGAATTTTGAGCAATTCAATACAGAGAGGAAATTTCGCATGAACACAATATCCTTTTTGATAATCAAGGTATTCATTTTTCTTGGACTTCCTGCAGTTTCTATGCCTTTGGATGAAAATAACTGGATCATTTTATGAGTCTTGTGGTTTCAATGGGTGTTACACCAGGTTAACTACCTGAAATGGCGATACAGCAGGAAAGCAATAGTCTACCAGGGTCCCTCAAAGAGCCAGGAAAAATAAAGAACACAACATATTTGAATATACATATATGTATAGGGGTCTTGTTTTGTTTTGTTTTTCTCTATATAAATACGCAGACCTTTTCTGAGTTTAAAAATACACCAGCATAGATAGATTTATAAGGCAGGATGAGGTTGGCTAACTTCAACCTGGTTTGAGTTGACAAGAAACAGCCCAATATTAGCACAATAGAGAGCACAAGCTGTTAAATTTTGTACCTCAAGTTGGGACCAACTCTGTGCTAATGAGACTGCATAGCTTCCAGTTTGGACAGCTGCAAAGCTCACAACTGTCAGTGCAGGCATCTCCAAGTAATGCATAATTTCTACTTCCCTTTCGAAGATCAGGCAGACAAGTTACATCAACCCCTCATTCATTTTTCCACACACCTCCCCCAGGGTTTTGTGACTAGCGCCATTCATTGTTCAATTTTATAGTAATAAATTAGCACCACTTCAGTAGTTCAGGATGGCTGTTCACATGGCATTTTTCAGCACATTAGCCAAACAGTAGGAGAAGTCATATGTGTCTCCCATTTGACACTTGAGTCTCATTTTGCACTTGGGTTTGTAAACACACAAAGAAATAACATGTTTCAAGCTTCTCTTCAATACCGTCCTCTTAATATCAAGGGAAACTTGTCCTTCGAAGTAAAATTGTCTCCAGCTGAGTGATGTTTTCCACACTGCTGTGTTGTAGTCTGTAAGTAAACTTTGCTCTCATACGGGTCATCAGCAGTTTAATTGCCATCTTTCTCTGAGGCTGGATCTTTAATGGCAATAAACATACCTGAGGAAAAGATTTAATTTTGTTTGTGGCTTAGCTATAGCAAACAAAGTTTTCCACCAGCATGAATATAAAGTTTATAGCATTACAGAAAAAGACCCAATGATTATGAATGACCCTGTTGTGGAACACTTTGATACAAATCTCTTTCTTTCAGCTAACCTTTGAAATAAAGGCCAACATTTTTCTAAATTATTATTTTTATTTAGAAAAAATAATATTATGATTCCCAGAGAAACAAATAGCAAGAGACAATAAAGAAAATCTAAGGTAAGATTATATGGCAATTGTAAACCAGTTCTTTAATGTCTCACTAACCAAAAAAGGTAGGTAAGGAAATGAAACCAAAACTAGGAACACAGAACACAAGCTAGAACTTTTGAAATCGTTATATTTTGTATTGATGAGACTGCACAACAACAAAGAATTTAACATAAAATATCAGCGCTTGAAATAAAGCATTTACTATACTTGAAATTTTTCTCTTTTCTTTGTGACAGAATTGTCAAACATTGTTACTCATAAGTCAGATTTTAAAATTAATCCTCTTTCACAAAACTATATTATCAATCAGCCTCTGGACTAACTTGGTCCTGCTTTCCTTTCAGTGTAAAGTTCTTCTCTATAAAGAAGTTCCCTGACAACACCCACTCAGGAGTCACTCTACTACCAGCATATGGACTGCACAAGAAACCAGTCGGCCTTGAAGAGATTTTTTCCTTCCCTCTCATCACATCGGTTTTGACAGGACTGTCCTGTCTGTATATATGTCCTGGTTTTGATAAGTGGGAAAGAGGATTTTGCATCTAATCTGTTACATAGATGCCAGGTATACATCTCTCCTCTTCCATCTTACATTCTCCCTGCTCTGATGTTGCTGGAGGACATCAGCACAACAGATGAATTACAGCCCAGTTAGCTGACAAATGTATTAAAAAATGTTTTTGTCTAAAAAAGAGATGAGCCCACTATAGCCAAGTATAGTGAAACTGTCAGAAAAGAGCAAATTAATAAATGCCAGACACACTCACTGGGGTTTCACCTTAGCAGAAAGGTTTTAGACATACAGTGTTTTTCTGCTGTTCTTTGCTTTCCAAGCATATCAGAAATGTTCAGCTTGACAAGAAAATTAATTGATATATAAAGTTTTTACTTTGACTTCTCCACTATGTTTTCAAAGGATTCTTATGCTTGGGTTGGGTTTGGGTTTTTTTTTACCTTTTTTTTTTTTTACCTTTCCCCCAGATATTAAAAATAGCACCATTAAGTTACTAAGTATTATCTGCATTGAAAAAGTTTGTTAGAAAATAAAATAATTCCTATTATAATACAAATAAATGCCATAGCAAAGAAATATAAAAAAAAAAATGTTTTTAGAACAACTAACAGTGTTATGTTTCCAATCTGAAATATCCTGAAGATCTATCGTGGAAAGCATGTTTTAAATACACACTTGAATATCTGGTCCAACCAAGGCATTCAAACATGTAGAATTATTAATTCCTTTGTTAACTAGACCCTATTGAAAAATTGACTACATAATGCAACAGTAAAAGAATTCACCGCTGCAGATAAAAGAAATTGAAATTAAACTCTAAAATGTTAGAATTTAAAAAGTTACATAGCAAACATATGGTAATGAGAAATCATACAAAAATAAATAAGACACTGAATATTTCATAAATTAATATTTTAAACTTTTTTTTTTGAGCTGCCAACAGTTGCTTAGCTTTTAATTTAATCTGCATATAAATGCATTTTTATATCTTTTATTAGACAATTCTTATCATATGGTCCATTTCACCAAAATGAACATTTAGAGATAGTGCAGGTTAATGAAAATAACCTTTCACACACAGAAAAATTGCAATATCTACTTGAATACTAAATACAATGAAGTATACACAAATACAAGTGAAATCCATCAAGTTGTATCACAGAGTAAAACTACTTGGACACACTATTGTAAAGTTTACTAGGTACAGACTCTGAAAGAAAAAGAAAATGTCCACTGTTTTTAATGGCAAGACTGGGCCATGTCTTTTGGGTCAGTGATTGTAGTTGTCTATCAGCTCAGTCAGTGGAGGAAATAGAGATTCTTACATCGATTTTTACCTCAAGATAGTTTTGAGATACTTTTTTCTTCCCTGAAACTCCTGCTGGAAATTGCTTCATAATTTCTTTCTTCTAGTCTTTAGAAACTATCTTGTAATTCATAACACAAATTTAATATATACCTTACACTTATCTGTGGTCATTTGGTATTTGTACTTCTTTGTGCAAATAGACCTCATGTCTTTTCTCATAGTTGTTCCTAGCAATTTGGAAAAGACCTTCAACCACATTATGATCATCTCTTATGCTTATCTGAAATGCAGAAGTGAGAAAAAACCAACTTGGTTCATCGTTTATCTTGATCACTGTAGTATAAGGAACTCTCCCAGTTGAACAGGTATGATAGTACTAGTAGTAACAAAAAGAAAATTTATAGCACAAAATTATATTCAAATAACCTAATGTTTTATATTTTGAAGATAAATTTTAAAATCTTAGAACTGGTGTACTTTAAAGATGAAATTACAAAACAGCAGCACTGGAAATAATTGCTTCAGCAACTGGTGCTACAAGTTGGCCTCTACCAAATGGGTTGATCTGTCATTTATTTCCTTTAAAGGTTTCTCCAGTTTGATTAAAGCAATTCAAGATTATACAACAGTCTGTACAGTCCATAGAAAAATGTTATTATGACTCCTTTCTTAATTTTCCCCCTGTGATCCTAATCAACATAATCACAGCTACAGGTTCATAACTGAAATCTTGATATTCTGCCTGGCAGAATTTGGGATCACTCCAAGAGAACAATTACATACAATTTTCACTCCCTGTTTGGTCATTATGATATATTATTGACATTTCAGACATATTGTAGAAGTACACACAGAGAAGCAGTGGATCCCAAAACAGCAATTTGAAAGAGGAGAGAGATGCACTTGTAACAGAGAGAAAACAATGTCATAAGCACTGTATTTCCTTCAAGAAGAGATGATTCTTAAGAATGATCCAATTCATATATTGTAAAGCATATGGAAAGTTAACACTTGGGAACTACTCAGCCTGCCTGCTTCAGGTATCTAATTTAAATGCTTAACAGAGCTCGGCTTCTTGTCTACTCAACAGAGAAAGATCTGTGAGGGGGCAACCTGGAATTAAATTAAAATCAAAATTAAAATTAGGTGTTGACTAAACTGCCCATGTATGCAGATGGAGACTCCAAGCACTGAATCCTGTGAGGGCAGACCTCACCTTGGGATGGCAACAGCCACAACTGCCCCTGCTGTCCTGTGCACTTCTGTTGCAGAGATAGATCATCTGCCTGAGCAAAAGCTAATGAACAAAGGCAAATTTCAGCACAACAAATGAATTAAAACCAAGCTCATTGCCAGTTTATCTTATCCTAGGTTATGAACTGAGATGGGTCCTGCAAGAAGGGAAGGAAAATGAAAACGAAGGTTGTGCCATGTAGCCACAAATAACCATTTCTGTGTCTAAGACAGAGGCTCAGCACTTGTATAGCAGAGCTTGCACGTTTGCAAATGGACTTTTCCATTTTGCAAAAAATACAGAGTAATCTCCCATTTCCCAGTGGAAGAAAATCACGTCTCAGCTTTTTTTGTTTTGTGGTCCATACGTACATGCTAACAACATACTTCCTAATTCCTTTCTCTTTACCCCTGCCAAGAGGAGGTTTGGAGGGGAAAAGACAAAATCAAGGTGGCATTGCTTCTGAGAACCACTGGTTGAGCATATTTCCTTTCAGCAAAACAAGAAATTACTCCCCCCTGTGAACATGAGTCTCCAAAAATCAGCTCTCAGCAGCTGTCAAACTGGAGTCAAGCTAGCTAGCCTATGTGAAGAAATCAGGCAACTGAACCAACTCAGGGCTGAAGGCAACCCTCAGTGCTCCACAGATACTCTGCTCAAAAACATTTCAAAATCCACACACAAATACATTACAGCAGATCGGTTTCACCCAGTGAGAAACAAATTAACATCTGTCTAGAAAATGATGCTCTGTTGTACACTTTGTCCTTCTCCACAACTCCCCCTCCAGTTTTCATTCAATTTTAATTCCTGCCCAATTTTGTTTTTCTGAAGTGAACAACTCAGGGATTGCAACTTTGAACTGCATGTTTTCTAGCTAGTGAAAAATGTATGTGCTCTTGCCAAGACATATACAATGTAAAAACATAGTGATTTTCATTATTAAGCCTGCGTTGTCAGATACGGGATTTTCAGAGTCCCTGAATTCAGGAATAATATTATCTGGTATAAGAGATTAGGAAAGCAAGTGCTAATTAAACACCTGGACAACAGCCAAGCTATCACTGCTAAGCAAGAGTTACCTGAACAGATGCATCTCAAACAAAGGCAAGAGATGATATTTTTAAAACAGGTCTGGTTTCTTTTTCAGTTCACCAAACCTTTCAGATGATGGAACCATGAAGCTTGCAAATATAATGGATTTTGTCTTTTGGCTTTGGAAACAATTAGTAAAAGACTTGAACTTTAAAAAACAACTCCCCAGACAAAACTCTCAGTGTCATAAAAACTGCAATACAACAAATGTATCATTTCTATAAATACTGTAAGTTTCTGAAGACAATCCCAGTAACTCTAAGATAAGTTTAACTTTCACCCACCTATAGGACAACACAATAAAATTAGCTAGACTCAGGATGCTACCTGCTAATTTTAGTCCTCTTAATCATATTCCTTATAATCATATTCATAAACATAATATTAGTAATATATCAGAAGACAAACTATAGGATGATGAAAGCAAAAAAAGAATTACACTCTCACAGACATGTAAGCTACCTCACTGTCTCTCATTGACCATTCTGCAAAGGTCATTAGCTCACAGGAATTCAAAATCTAAAGGTATCTGCAAGTAAAGTGTTACAAGCAGTTTCCTGTTAGCCATTGTGAAAATCAGTAATGGGATTTCAGTACTAGGATCATTTCAAGTATTTTAAAGGACCTTACAATATTCAATTGTATTGTTACTTCGATAGCTAGATCAGGTCAGCACTTCTAACATGTTTTTTATTAATGTAATGCAGTACTTGTATTGCTGAAAAGGAGTACTTCAAATGTGTCATACTCTCTCAAAGAATAAAGCTGCCACATACATTTTTTTAAGATGGAGGCATTGTTTACCATTCAATCAATCCCATCTATACCCAAAGTATTAAATAATATTTAATGAAAATTAATATGAGCTACTAATTAGGTGGGTGTGCATACCTGATCCAAATGTGTAAATACAGATAACTCAAAAAGGTGTAAAGCCAAAGTGTAAAAAACATCCTGCTCATTAACTGAAGTTGTTCTGAAAATTCACTGCCTGACAATTACCTAAACACTGAAATACAAACAATTGGGGAAAAAAATGAAGTCAATCTGAAACCAGGCCAGAAATTAACAGCGAGAAAAATATGTGTGCCAAAGTGGACTTTTGTCAGTGTTCATTGGTGGGGAAGTGCAGGATTGGCAAAAAAAAAATCTTAAAACTTTTATGATAACCAACAGTCCATGATAAAGTGTCAAACTTTATTCTATATTGGCAATACAGTTTTACATTTAAAAAAAAATAAACTGCAGGTAGTATTTTTCTTCTACTTGGGAGAGAACAACAAAGAATAACATTTCTGTGACAAATTCTTATACTTGGAGAGAACAACAGAGAATAACATTTCTGTGACAACTTAAAGTTTCATGAAAGAAGTATTTCAATGATCTTATTTTCTACTAACATAAATCCACTTTGTGACATTCCCAGCTATTATGAATTAATGATATAAAAAGGAAAAACAAGATGATGCACAGAGTCATTAGCATTTGTAGGCTAGAAATGGAATGCCATACTTACATTGTTGGACAGCAATTCTTCTCCTTTCATTGTAGAATAAATTATTTTAAGGTAACAAAAGAGACAATCTTGGTTTTCAGACAAGAAAATCTTAGAAGAAAATATTTTTCTTAAAACAAAAGCCCTCAAGTGAACACTGTAGCTGTACAGTACAGTAAATCACAAAATCACAGATGAGTTGAGGCTGGAGGGTACTTGAACTTCCTGTTCAAAGAAGAGTCAGAGAGAACAGGTTTCTCAGAATGATGTGCAGTTGAGTTCTGAATATCTCCAAGGATGGACCACCCACAACTTTGATGAGAAACCCATTTCAGTACATGATCAACTGCAAGTAAAGGAGTTTTTTCTTATGTTTAAGTGGAACTGGGCGTCACTGAGAAAAGCTTGGCCGTATCCTCTTGACACCCAACGTTTCGGTATTTGTAAAGCAGTCTGCTCTTTGGCAGGCTAAACAGTCCCAGCTCTGGTCTCCTTGTCATCTTTGTAGCCCTCCACAGGACTCTTGGCAGTAGTTCTGTACTTCAACTGAGGAGTCCAGAACTGGACACAGCACTCCAAGCTGGAGTTGTTACACATGCTCTCAGTTCTCTCTCTGCTGCTGTCATTGCACAGCAAGCTTTTCCCCTTAACTATGTTAACCCAGAGGCACTACCACTGTCACTGATGGGCTTGGCCTTGGCCAGTGGCTGCTCCACCATGGAGCAAGCTGGCCTTGGCTCTACTGGACTTAGGGGAAGAAGCTTCTGTCAGCTTCTCACAGAAGCCACCCTGTAGCTTCCCCACTACCAAAACCTTGCCATGAAAACCCAATACAACCTTTTATCTGCCAAGCCAGCCATCCCACTGAAAACTAGTGAGTTGGTAGAAAGCTATGAGACTAGTTAATAGCACAGTATTTCCATCATTAGCAAAAGGTCACAAGTTTTCTGCTAGTTCTGTGAGGTCTCAGGACTTTCAGTTTTTGTTTGGGCTTCTCATGGCCTGCCTGGAGCTTTGTTTTCAAGCTTTTCTAAGGACAAGGTGGCTATTGTCTAATTTGCTTTGTTTCATGCCATGCAATTATACAAGGTACCATTAGGTATAATTTTAAACACATATAAGTACATATTAAGCATAATGAAAATGAGGAGGGGCTTATCTGATGCTGCAGTAAATGCTGTTGGCAGAATCAGAAAAGCATGTAAGATCACTGTCCTTTTTTTCTACTATTCTTTATTTTATACAATAAATCAGTTAACTATTTTGTGTGTCAGTCCCTTTCCTACTATGATCCCAAAAAGACCTGGCATCTCCTCAGGACCGATCAGTGACTGAACAAAACTCCTACTCATGCTGAAGTCAATGGCCTCATGACTCAGAGGAGCTGTGGAAGGATGAACATAAAATCAGAGAAAGGAATGGATGCAAGAATGAATGTGTGTAGCAATTCTAACTCCAGTGTTTAAAGTCCATTATACTTTTTATTCCTGTGCTAGTATTACTCCTTTTTTTTTTTCTTTTGTGCTTTTGTGTAGCAATGAAGATTTTAAAATAACTCTTTTATTTTAATATCTGATTATAACTGTCTTTTGCTTTGTTATTGGCTTACATATGATGAGTAGTATCCTTTTTGCCTGGAAATACACTGAGTGTAACAGATCACTGCAGGAGGCAAAAAGATTTTGACTGTAAAAACATCTGGTTCTAAAGCAAAAAATTGGTTAAAGCATGACCCATGCACTGTTGAAATACTTCTGACACCTATATGACTTCAAAAGAGAAACAATTATTTGTGCGCTACTGCTGCTCTTTTGTCTTGAGACGTCACTTCACCATCATTAGTTTAGATGCTGATATAAAAGGCATTACTGGGGATGTACAACCAAAATCTGTACATGTGTTGACATTTAATACTTCACACAGCAGAAATCGTCATATCCATACTTATTTTAGTTTTGGTATAAAATCAATTGTTGGTCACCTCCAGGAATCCAATCCAGTGACAAAAAAGTCTGCATTTAACCAGGAAAAAACCCACCCCTATGATAGGTAGCTTTTACAAAACAACATTATTCAGATGTATGTGAACATTGCACTAATAACTAAAAATATTAATAATTAAAAATAATAACTGAAATATAGAAAATGTATGGCAGATGAAGTATCACAAAGGAGTGGTAATGCCAAAACATACTTTATCTTCTTTGTCAGAGGTGCTCAACCTCGCAGGTATGGTATTTTAGGGAGACTAATAAAAGGACTCAAAACCTTTCCTTGTTACCTATACTTACCTCATAATTCCATTTGTCTTCTGTGGGTTCAGAAATCCCCAATCTGAGCATTTCTAATCCTTCAGTTTCAGTATCTTATTACTGAAAGATAAGTGACCACTGACAGCTTGGGCTACTTACTTATTTTTTAACAAAAAAACCCCAATACAGTGCAGGTAAAGAAGCTTTTATCTGTATTCAGTTCCACTTTTACACAGGAACAATTAGCTCCAGTTTCATAATTTGAGATGATAAACTGTCAAAACCATGCTTTTCTCTCTCCTGATCTATCTTGAAAAGGCACTACCTCTCTCCTATGAAATTATTTAAAATCTCTAATCAGAATGTTAAATATAAAAGAAAAAAGAAAACATGCTGTACTACAAGACAAAGCTGCGTATGATGTATATGAGTTTACACAAAAGTGCCATTTTTCTTCTCCCAGGCATCTGATCAAATACAGCATATATATATATCAAATACAGCATATATATATATCAAATACAGCATATGTATATATATATACACCCCAGAATTCTCCAAGGGTCTTAAAAGGCTATCTATAGAGAACTGATGAATTAATATTTTAAAACCCTAGGTATTGATTGAAATAGTTCTGATCTTTCCTCTTTTCCCACACATCCTAAAAAAAGACATTTTTATTACTAGAGAAGGGGAAAAAACAGTCTATTCCCATGCCAGTCATGATAATTCTAGTAATTCAGGACTCAAGCAAAATACTTTTTTTCTATTTCTCCTTATTGAGTTCTGTTCTTAGTTATATCAAATTTTATTAATGATTGCAGCCTGGCTTTGCTGAGGCCTCTCCCAGTGGGATCTGAACCTGACAAGGGAGAGGAGGAAAAGATGGATGCATAGCTGTCAGCAGGTGCCACTTTGTGCTAACTGCCAGAGTCTTGGCACGTCTTCTCTAGAAAGTAAAGCTTTGATTCTGAAATACTTACACAAAAGCTCATTTTAAAGAATTTGAATGGCTAAAGTTATTAAGACCTCCCACATACTGAGGGTTATTCAGATGCCAAACATCTGTAAAACCAAGAACAAACAGAGTGTCCTCATCTTCTTTTCCTTTCCTGCTTTTCCACCCTCCTTTCTACCATTTCAAGCAGGTAAGGAGGCAGGAAGCAGATTTTATACAATAAAGCACACAAGCATGGACAGCATGTCTGTGAACAGTACCTACAATTTCAATTTGAAAGGCAGAAGGTGGTCTTTCTCTTCTGTAGCTTTGGCTTGCTGAAACCCACACCGTAATTCAGTCTGCCTTCCCATACATTGGCGAGGAATCTCATTTTCTGATGCTTTTGCCAGAATCGGCACAAATGAGCCAGCATCATGCAGCACAGAGGCTCTTAAAATCTTTCAGTGCCTTAGACATCAGTAATTATTCAGTCAAGAAGCACACAGAGGAATTAGTCTCAACCTGAGAACCATTTGTTGTTGCGGCAATAAAACCTCCTATATCACCACCAGTTGTCCATATTTTCATAATAGGGCTCTTTTCTTTCCCTCTAAGCTTCGTGTAATTACATGTTCAGAAAAAATTCAGTGCCACAGACTTCAGATTTACCTATCACATGTCTTACAGACCTCATTAGGAAAAAAAGGAATTGTATGAAAAAAATAATTAATTTTAAGTTTTCAAACACATTAAATTTGCATGTGGATGTTAAAATTTTTTTATAATTTCTCTCTGGAAGACATATTCATTATGTCTGTATAAATGTAAGTATAAGGGTAAATATAAGCATATACATGCTTAAGAGAGACATGGCTTAAAGAGCGTTAAGGATGCTCCTAATCTGGGTAGCAATGAAATTAAAACTAGCAGAGTTTTTCTTCTATTTATTTCCTAATTTCAAGAAGGGGCCTCCTCGATCCCTTTTTTGAAAAGGAAGAAGGAAAACTCAGAAAAACAAACAAATATAACCATACAAACACACACACACACACACACAGAGAAAAAATCACTAGGTCTGAGATTCAGAAATTACCACCACCCCCCAAGACCATGAAATGGAAAACTGCTACTCCTACATAAGCTTTTCCTGTCTTGGTAGTGTTTCACACATGTACATTTGATTTATGACTTGGATTATGATTATGTGAGTACACCCATAACTCTTAACTACAGCTTTGCTTTTCCCTGTTTTTTTGTCTTCTCATTATATTTAAACTCTCCCTCATTTTGTACTAGCAGTTTTAATCACAGTCAGAAAAAGTCCATAGGATTCTCAAAGTCTAAGGAAATGGTCCAAAAAAAGCTCATTGAGTTTTAAATGCATGACTCATCCAACTTGTCAGCAGCTTTTGTCAGATATATTACATAGGTATCAGTAGCAACACTGTTGTTAATACTGTACTGAAATGCACACTTAAAGAAGGATTAAAATTCTCCCATTTCATCCTTCAGTGATTAAAATTAGACTGTAAATGATGTAGAAACTCTTCAAAAGATAAGTGTATACCAGGCAATTTACAGATGAACATTTGAAAATAATTCCCTGTTAAACGTTTTCCCCAAGAGCCTCAATGCACTGGCATCACCTTTACATCACAAATGTAAGGGGTTTTGCCACAAATATACCCTAGTCTTACAAACTTTCAAATTCAAAATGCTTTTGGAAAGCTTTTAAACAATGCTACTGACCTTGTTTCTCCTGCAAAAGTCAAAACCAATCATGCACTGAATCTTCAAGCTGTGCCTAGACCATGCAAATACCTCTGTGCTTTACCTGCACTAGCGGCTGGTCACCTTGATAGATATGACTGTAATTTTTACCATAGTCTTTTCTGGATTGTTTATGAAAAGAAGGAAATTATGTCAGCACTGAGAAGTCCTAAGATGCTCCCAAACATTTTCTACTGGAAAAGCCAGAAAATTCATGGAATTCCTTAAGCCAATGAAAAAAGTATCATGATAAGCAACCTTCAATTCAAAATAATATCAGTTGTGTATTTTATATTGCCTTTCTCAAGTACCTTTTCTTCTCTTGAATGAGGGAAGTTCTGAGCTAGCTACATGTGTGCACAGAAGGACTGCAATAGCCTAGTGGTATCTTAAGGCAGCCAGAACAAACCAGAACAACTGAAATTCACTTCTGCCACCAGGTCATATATTTCCCATGAAAACAATACCTTCAAAACTAGTTTTGACCTATTAAAACAAATACATAAATGAATAAATGCAGTATTTTATAATAATATTAAAATATTTTAACTAGCTACAGTTAGTTTGTGTTTCAGACTGATGGTATCTTTTGTATTGTGTTGAAGTAGTGAAGCAGCTATGAATACTGGATAAAAGCAGTTTTTTTACATTGACAATACAAATTACTTAGAGATACTGAATACATCATTATGAATAACACGTGAATCTGCTGGGCTAATAAAACAACTAAAAATACTCAAAGTATTTTTGAAAATATTTTTCTGTCCTATAGCAGAAAGGCTTTTTCCTACAGAAAGACCCTAGTTCTACAAAATTACTATGAAGAATATTTTAAGATGATTACAGCTTCCATCCCCAGATAACAACATAATTTGAATGACACAAGTGTGGTATTGAATTTGTACTGTCCTGTCATTGAAGCCCCATGGTGTTTTCCAAAATTATTAAAAATTAATACCAAAGTAATATATTCCTGCAAAATTGATAGGATCTTATCTAGTAGAGTTACCAATGGCTCCTTGAACATAAATGCTAAGTGGAGTTATGCTGTCCAAACTGTCATTTTAATCTCCTTAGTCTCTTTTAAAGACTAACTATCAACAAATTTTTCTTTGGGCAGTGTGCAAGATCACATAATAAAGTCTTCACAGTAGCAATTTACTGTTAAATAGAAGGATGGTTAGCATAGAATGGAATTTTTTTCCCCAATATTCAACTCCTTGTATGCAAACGTTAAAGCTTACAATAACCTGTGAGTTTTATATTGTTGTTTTGTCATAAAATAATTTTATTCCGTTTAGACACTCCTACAGTGCTACAGGGTGAAAATTACCAGTAGCATGCACAAAAACCCAACCTAAATATTTGCAAAACCACAGGTTTGCAACATTTTAAAGAGATGGTGGTGCCT